>PVLA01019005.1:0-13199 GCA_004027455.1 Hydrochoerus hydrochaeris
CCCATTTCTTCATTAATTGCCTTTTTATTTTAAATTATAAGGTAATCATTCCTTCATTTATTTACATATATAGATATGTATGCATTTATAGGTTTTTAGAAATTCTTTGTTATTTTTAACTTTTTTAATAGAGTTATTTGAATTATAAAATTTTTAATTAAGAAACACTTCTTTTGCATTGATGTAATCTGAGGTCACAGGATTAGGGCAATTTTACAAGTTTATGATTATTTCTTCCAATACATAGTTTTAATTATTATAGTCTCACTGTAAGTTTTGAAATTTGAAAGTGTAAATTTTATAGCATGTTTTACATTTTACATTTGGATATCTGTTTTATCAAAGGTTTTATTTAGATAGGACTATAAGTTTTGCTTTGTTGTCTTTTTTCTTTGTTCATCAAATAGTATTTTTTGACCTCTGATGTATGATAATTTAGATACCTGTTCAATATTTTGTAATTGTCAGCCTTCCAAACAGTCTTAACTATTGATTTTTAAATTTTTAATTTTTGGAAAAGATTATTTGTATATTTTGAATTACTTTAACTTCACTAAGGCTTGATTTTTAATCCAGTATGTGCTACTCGTCCATGTGTATTCTTATGCTTTGGGATACAGTGTTCTATACGTGCCCATTAGATTCAATTGTTTCATAAAGTTTTTAATGTTAGATAGATAGGTAGGTAGATAGATTTATAAAATTTTAAAGTGAATTTAAGTTACATTCTCAATGCTGTGCAAATATCATCACTAGGTGGTAACAAAACTTTTTCTATCTCTGATGACTATGCATATTATGACCATTTGATGACTGATTCAGTCCATCAGTCACATGTTGTGTCTTTTCATTTATGTAGGTCTTCTTTAATTTTTCCCAGATATATTTTACAGTTACTGTTACCTGATTGGTTAGATTTAACTATAATTGTGTTAGTTTATTATGTTGTTTATAAAATGTTTTTTTTCATTCCTTCTCATACTATATATTATTATTTAGAATAGCAAACGATTTTGGTGTTTAATGTTATACTCTGTCAATGTGTTGAATCAATTTATTAGATCAAGTAATTTTGTGGTCTGTGTTACTTGAGATATTTGCTATCTCTATCTATCTCTGTCTATATAGATACTAGCTATACCTATATACATATAAAGAAATCAAGGTGTATGTGAATAGAATGTGATTGCTGAGTGCTGTAATTCTAACATGGCCCCATTAGAGCCAGTTCATCTTATCATTTCAATCTTTTTGTGTCTTTTAACCCAAAATATGTTGCTTGCAGACAGGATAAAATGTATTTTATTGTGAAAATTATATATTTATAATGGCTCAAAATAAAATCACATGGCAAACACAAAGTAAAATAAAAATAAAGAAATATGAAAAGAACTTTTATCTTTCATGCTTATATACTTTGCACTTTCTTATATAGCTAATTTTATAAGCTTTTGTCTTTTCTTGCTTGATTTTGTTTTTTCTTTCCCTCTGAAGGATTTAATATAGTATTTTGTGTTTAGCTGGTCCATTAGTGAATAATTCTATATTTCATTTATTTAAAAAAATTCACATTGTTTTTTAGTAAGAAATATTTCCTGGTACAGAATTTCACATATAGAACATTTTTTAGTCTTCAATGTTTACTTTCACTTATTTATTTACTTGTTTTGTGTTGCTGGGAATTCAATCTAGGGCTTCACACATGCTAGGCAAGTGCTCTGTCACTGAGATAGATGTCCATCCAGCACTTCATATATTTCACATTGCCTCTGTTCTAGTTCCATTGTCTCCAATGAAAAATCATCAGTTTACCTTACTGAGCTTTCGTTTTCATGGCAGGTCAAATTCCCTTTGCTGATTTCAACATCTTTGGTGCTCAATATTTCATTATAATATTTTTTCATGAATTTCTGAATTTAGCATATTTAGAGTTCAGTTAAATAGCCAATTATTTAGGTTTATGAATTTGAATATTTAATTGAATTTGTAAAATTTGGGACTTATACTTCTTCAAGTAATTGTTTTTTCCTCTCTTGCTTGTCTCTTGGAACTAATATAGAATATGTATTTGCATACTTGACGTGTCTGACAAGCTCCCTTTTTCTGATCTTCAAATTGATAATTTGGGTTGATCTACAAGTATGTTAATAGCTTTCTCTGGGTGCTGCTGAAACCCAAACTTGAAATTTCTTTTCAGTTATTTTAGTTTTTAGCTTCAGAATTTTTATTTGTTACCTTTTAATTTCTATCTTATTTTTAAATTTTATTTATGCATACCTTTTCTTTCACTCTTTAATCTATGATATTTCTGACACCTTAAATATACTTAAGAAAACTTGAAATATTTTTCTTGTAAATGTAATTATTAGACATCCTTATCAACAATGCCCATTGATTTATTTTACTCTGTCTAATGCATCATAGATTATATTTTCTTTTGTATGCTTAAGAATTTCTTACTGGATTTTTTCTTTTTATTATTATGTGTTTTGAAATGTAATAAACACACTTATGATGGGGCATTGTTACATATAACTATCACATTGTGCTCTTTTTTACCTTTTCTTCTCTTTCCTTCCCTCCTATCTCCCCCCCATTTCCCAGAACATTTTCACATCATCATAGTTACTCTCCTTGTTTCTTGCAATTCACCTTTTATTTTGCTCTTAAATTATTTATGCTTTGAGTTTCTCATATAATAAAAACCATATACTATTTAAACTTGGTGTCTGATTGTTTTTTCACTTAACATGATGATTTCTCTGAATATCTACTTTCCAGTTTTTATTTTGTTAATAAAGACTTGAGTCAACACAGTTTCATTGACTTTACTAAATTATTTTTTGCATACTGAATTTCTTATATAGAATAACTGAACTCTCTGTTCTGCCCTTATCATGGTCAGATACTGACTTGACAAAGATTACTTTGTGTTATAGATTTGATCTGGCAGAGCTATTCCTTTACTGATAAGACTAACTACCTAAATTTTGCTTTTGTTTTAATTTAACTAATTATGCAGAGCCTACAATCATTAAGAGATCAACCTAGATTAGTTTCAGATCTTTTCTGGATATACATATTGCCCTAAGACATGCATATTGTATTTTGGAGATCCTGCTGCATGCTGTGGTCCTCCAGTTACATTAATCCCTGAAGACTCCTCTTCCTCACCTCCTCCATTGCAGATTTTCAAGTCTATTTGATTACTTCTCCACCTATATTTTACTACTCCAAGTAGCTATTATTAGTAAATATTTTAATTTAAAATGATACTGAGCATTGCACTTCTCTATAAAGTTGCCACTAATGATCAACATGATTCTTCTAAAAATGTCTTTCAAGTTTTGGAAGGGATTGTGTTGAATCTATAGATTTCACACACTATATTAGCATGATAAAACATAAAATCTCCCAATCCTTAAAATTGTAATCTATTTCCATTTTCTTAGTTCTATAATTTTCCACCAGTTAAAATGTATTATGCAAGTCTTACAAATCATTTGTTGATTTTAATGCTACTTGTTTTATACTTCAAGATGCTACTCTAAATAAAAGATTTTACTGAATAGTATTTTCATTTTTTTTCATTATAGATATATTCAAATGCACACATTTTTTTTTACTGTTATCCACATAACCTGCAACTTTGATAAATTTATCTTTCTGTAAGTGATGGAGAAATAGGTGATCCATTTTCATTTACAGATGCAAGAGGGTTTGATTACAAAAGAGTGTCAAGCATACTCAGAAAGTTCCAGAATGAAATATTGAACTAGATCACTGGTAAGCAAGTAAGGTTTATTAGCAAAGAAATGCATGGACAAGAGTGGGTTTTCCAAAAAATGAAGGTGAACCTAGATTGTTATCTTGAATATTATACTTCCTTGGTCTTAGCTAACTTGGGACAGAAGAAAGGTCACTGAGAGCTAGAGAGTATAAATGTCACTGCTTGTTTAAAATAAGGCGTACCTGCCCAGGATAGAATCAGTTTCTACAGAAACATTATTAAAGTCTCTCTAGCTATACATAATGGGCTCTGAGCCCATTTTGGGGGGTCACTCAGTGGGCTTCTCCCACATTTTTTGGAATTTTTGTTTGTGTGTGTGGCTTCTATAGAATATTTTATGTCACCTGTGAGACAAGAAAGTTTTAATTTTTCAGTTTAGGTGTTTTTTTCTTTTTTTCTTCTGTGAATGGTGCTAGTTAGACATCTTAGTACAGTATTTAATAGTAAGAGTGAAGTGAAATTTATGTCTTTTTCCTGGTTTCATAGAGAAAGTTAATCCCTTGACATTAAGCATGATGTCAGCTACTTTTTTTTTTTAACAAAAGTCCTTTATCATGAAAAAGAAGGTCCAGTGTGAAATTTCTTGAGATTTTTCTGTATCTTAGTGTTATGGGTTTGGTCAAATACATTGGTTTGCATTATATTTTTTCATCTATTATTGTGGTAAAACAGTGAATTTTTGTTAAGTTGTGGTGTTCTTGTATTAATTGGCAAAAGTTAACATGCTTAATATATATATATATATATATATATATATATATATATATATATATATAGAGAGAGAGAGAGAGAGAGAGAGAGAGAGAGAGAGAGCTACTGAATATATTTTACATTATTTTATGGAAAATTTTTGCACCAATATTAATAAGGCATATTAGTGCATAGAACTATTTTTTCTTTTCAGTTTTTTGATAAATCATAGAAATGTTATTATCTTAAAGTGTTGTTTAGCATTCACAAGTAAACCCTATGTTCTTGAATTTTACTTATTTTGGATGATTAATTACCTATAAATTTCTTTATTTGTTATAGAAATAAAAAGAGGACAAGAAAAGTCATTTTTCAAAACAAAAATTGTACCTTCAGGACACAAGTGCATTTTAAACTTTTCATTGTCTTTCTCTTCTTCCAAAACACAGTAAGCCTGGGGAATTTTCTTTCACCCAGAAGTATGTTGGACCATTTCATTTTTACTTACTATACTGATTATTTTTCTCTTGTTGCTGAAACAAAATACTCAACACTCAAAATTAAGGAAGGAAAGGTTTATTTAGCTCACATGCTGTGAAGATTTCAGTCATTAATTAGCTGGCTCAGTAGGTGGTATGGAAGTGGAGCAACAGTTTATGGTGACAAATGACAGGAAAAATAACAAGGGCAAGAAGAGGTAGAGCAAGCCTCTTTTCCTTCCTTATACTGTATGCAGGCTATCTGCCCTAGGGCAGGTATAGCACTTACACCATCTCTGCCCCTCCTCCTGGAAAGGTTCAGTATGTTTACTGAGGACCCTTGGCCCCTGTTGAGTCGCAGAGTTAAACTGCTGAATTTCTCAACTTGACACATTGTATCAACAATTACACTTACAAATGGTTATTTTTCACCTGTAAATAAACAACCTTTTTATGTATAAATCAGGCTTTTTCCTATATATAGACCACTATCTTAATGTGGTTCAGTCATTCTCCTTCTTCCCAAAAAACCCAGAGAGAGACACTACAGATTGACAAATTACATAGATTTCCACATCTAAAAGCACACAGATATTTCCATTTTCAAACTATAGGGCACCTCTTCCACTTGAAAGCCCTCACTCCACTCTTGATTGTATACATGAATTTCTAACAACAACAAAAAAGAAATTCTGACTAATAAACCATCCTGTTGCTTCTTAATGAGTAAACCTAAGTTTCTTTTTCTATGATAGTAATCAACAAAATTGTAAGCATCCTTTGATTCCACTGGGTTAGGATTTTTATTTCAGTTTCAGGAATCTCCTCAGATAGAGTCTGATTTTCCTGCAGGTAATGTTTATATTTCTATAAAATTGTCTTCATTCTATAGGTTATTTAGTTTATTGAAATATAATTATATTAAAAATTTCTTATAATTCTCAATTTCTATAAATTTATTAGTAATAATCTCCACTTCCATTTCTGATTTTATTTTTCATATTTTATTTTTTTCATCAGTTTACCTAAAGCTTTGTCAATTCCAGAATTTTATTAATCAGAAGATTAACATACAGGGCTTTTAGTGAGCCAGAAAGGTAGGTCCTAGCTGGAGCTGGCTGGGAATGGAGGTGTGGCAGGACCCTGAAATATCCCCCAAAACAGTTCCCTTTGCCCTTCACAAGACTTCTCACCAGAATTCTAGCAGGTTTTCCTTAGGATGGCCTAGACTGGGAGTCATCCTCACAATAAGTGACACAAAAAGCATGTCTACTGAGTTTTTGGCACCCTCTTATATGGATGTCTCAATTTCCTGCTGTAGGATGTACTTCCTTTCCTGCATTTACTTGGTCCAAATTCACTCATAAGGGCTGTTTGCTCTCCTATTTGTAATAGAATTTGCTTCCCTTTGTGCTTGTTATGAGCAGCTTTTTGTTCAGGACAGAAGGAATCTAGAAATCATTTCCAGAAGGAGGTTCCAGCACCTCAAAATCCAGAGACATTACTACTCCTATCTTTTTTCTTTTCCATTTTCTGGCAATGTCTTTCTTATCGGGTTTTTTTTTATATCATTTTCTTTTGTCTTCTGCTTTTGATTTTAATTTGGTGCACTTCTAATTTCTTAAAATATAAAATGTTATTAATATTAGTTTCTTTGTTAATGTGGGCATTGGCAGTTCTAAACTTTTCATTTAATTTTGCTACATCTCAGAAGAATGTTTTGGCTTTATTTATTTGTGTGTATTTTTTATTTTTGTAACATTCTTTTATGCTATGATTGCTTAGTTTTATAATATTTAAACACCTAATAATTGTATAATTTTCTTTCTTTTATTTATTTCTAGATAGTTCCATTGTGGCCTGAATATATACACTCTGTTATTATTATTTTAAATTTATTAAGAATTTATGTCATGATTTAATAAATGGTCTCTCCTAAAGAATATTCCATGAACACGTAAGTTTTATTTTACTGTTGCTGGCTGGACAGTTTTATATATGCTTGTTGAGTCTAGTTCATTTGAAGTGTTGTTTAAGCCCTTAATCTTCTTATTGATCTTCTATCTAAATGTTCTATCCATTAGTGAAATAGATGCATTACCATTTCAACTACTGCTATAGACCTGCCTTTTTCTTCTTTGATTTCTGATAAGATTTGGTTCACTTATGTTTGGACTTAGGTGTTTAGTAAATATATGTCAAAATAATATTTGCTGATATTTAACAACATAAGTACTTATTAAATTCTAATCTGTTTTTGTAAAGTACTGATTAGGTTTTAGAGTTTCATATTAATTTTGTCAGTTTTTACTGTCTGAAATTTTGTTTGATAGAAGAAACAAACCTTGATGTTCTATTTTCCATCAGTTCCCTAACATTATTGAATCAGAGCCAATTTTTTAAATTATACATTGCAATTCTATAAAATACAATTGAATATAAATACTTTGATTAAAAATTTGTGGGGAACATAAGGATTTTGAGGCAAACATTATTTTAGACATATTTTACAACCTCAGATGTAATTCAGTTTTCTGCCACAAATTTTTGCTTGTGTATTTTGTGCTGTAAGCTAAGATTGAAACTCTTCAATTTAAAACACAGATAATGGAAAATTTACTTTATAATTTTCAACATAAAATATCTTTGAATTCCCCTGGATTTTAATACTAAATCAATTCTATTTATAAAGACAATAGGTATGACTGTAACTCAATAAAATCAGTCATGTACTAAAAAATGAAATATGGAAAATTAATAAACATCTAACATCTAATAATTGCCAATCTGATCACAAGATTTATTAGGAAGGCATATGCTAAAAAGCTATGAACACATAAATTGTTACTTATATTGATATATACATGGCAAAGAAGGTAAAGTTATATACAAGGTAAAGTAGTAGTTACAAATTCTAGTTATTGCTGGAGATTTAGCTCAGTGGCATAAGCACCTGCCTGGCAAGTGTGAGGTCATGAGTTCAATCCCTGGTACCAAAAAAAAATCTAGTTATTGCTCAACATTATAAAGATAAAAATGTTCAAAATATTAATGCTGAAAACAGATAAACAATACAAACACAGAACGTTCTTCATGTAAAATGAAAAAAATGGTGATTCTGTAAGAGGAATTTTCTCTAGTTAAAAGTGCATGGTCTATGCTGCTCATCTCCTCCTAATATTCCAGGAATTGAGCTGTTCCAAATATTCTGGGAATTGAGGTGTTATAGTTTAAAGCTGCCTAAGTTAGATAAGGACAAGGATAGAGCTGACTAGAAATCCGGGTTGTGAGATAAAAACAGCCCCCTCTCCTGACCAAGGAATTTACAGAATGTACCTTTCCTACACATCTGCTGCTTATATTAGGAAGCGCCCTCTGCTGCCCAACTCTAGACCTCCCTATGGTCGTCTCCTCCAATAAATGTAAAAAGCCATTTAAACTAACCAATGCCATCTGCTTCTGTGACCATGCTTGCAAAGACCCCTCCTCCCTTTGTCCTAAAGCTTAAAAGCCCTGCTCTGGCTCAACTTGGGGCTCTCTGTTCCTGTGTGTTCAGTGAGCCCCACGCGTGCTTGGACGATAAAGACCCCTTGCCAATTGCATGAGAAAGCGTCTGTTGGTGTCTTACTACATGCGGCGGGCGTCTCGACCCTCACATTTGGAGGTTCCACCAAGATCGGCGGGATTGCCCCCTGTGTTGGGAGACTTCAACAGCCACCTCTCGGGGTAAGTATGGCCGTTTCTCTCTCTCTGTCTCTCTCTGTCTTACTTTCACTTTGCAATCCCTAGTTTTGTTGTGACTGGCACCAAGACACGTGAGCTCTTGGTCCAAGTGACTTGCCTCCAGGCTTCTGTGTCACAAGTCACTTCCCTGGGGGATGCCCTGGGGATTGTAGGTTCTCTGAGTCTATTTTGTGGTGGGGTCACCATTAGTTGTTCTTATCATAGGCTCTCTGAGTCTATTTTGTGGTGGAGTCACCGTTAGTCGTTCCTCAGAAGGGGAAGTTTTGCACGCCGGCATTTGTCTATTTGTTTGTCGTCTTGGTCTTAGTGTTTGTCTGTCTTTCTTTGTTCAGCACCACTAACCTTATTTTGTTCCACAGCACCCACTATGGGACAAACAATATCTACCCCTCTCTCTCTCACTCTAGATCATTGGTCAGAAATATGAGAGAGGGCTCATAATCTTTCTTTACTTGTCAAGAAAGGTAAATGGCAGACGTTCTGCTCGTCAGAATGGCCTACATTTCAGGTGGGATGGCCGCCAGAGGGAACTCTCCACCTCCCCCTTGTTAAGACTACAGTCTTCTGCCCTAGGGGACACAGATCCTGACCAACAACCTTACATTGTGGTGTGGCAAGACTTATGTGAAGATCCCCTGAAATGGGTAAGCCCCTTTATAACTCCGGCTTTACTGGAGCCCATCACGCATCACTCTCTTACCCATAAAAGCTCAACCTGCTTGATCCCCAACCCCCAATCTCTACCCCTCTCTCCCTCCTCCAGGTTTGCCCGAGTCACAGTCTGACTTAATCCTATTGGACTCCGGGGCTCCTCTTCCCCCTTACCCCCCTCTGCTCTCTGCTCCAACCGAGGTGACTGCTGCCACCACCACCCCTCTCTCCTACTCCAGTCCCTTTGGGGGTGGGGGCAGAGTGGGGCCAAGACAGAGAGGGGGTGGGGAGGACCCCACCACAACTCTGTGAACACCAGCAACTCATGCATGTGCCCGGCAAACACCTCTTCACCCTTTACCCCTGAGCTGACTCTGCAGGGCCCCCTAGTGGATGCTGCAGACTATGGGCCAGCCCAGGGAACCCAAAGTTGGTGGGCCGTGGGACCTCAAGATGGAGTGGCAATCACACACTCCCTCAGGCTGCATGGACCCATGCTAGATGATGGGAATGGGGGAGAAATGCCAGCACTCCAATACTGGCCCTTTTCCTCCTCTGACTTATATAATTGGAAAAATAATAACCCTCCTTTTTCTGAGGACCCTTCTAGGTTAACCAGGTTGGTGGAGTCTCTCATGTTCTCTCACCAGCCTACCTGGGATGATGGTCAACAGTGGCTGGGGACCTTGTTCACCAACGAAGAAAAGGATCAAATCCTCATAGAGGCCAAAAAAACTTGTGCTGGGACAGGATGGGAGACCTACCCAGCTCCCAAATATCATTGATGACTTCTTCCTGTTGCGCTGCCTTGATTGGGACCCCAATACTCTGGAAGGTAGGGAGCATCTGTCCATCTATCACCACACTCTAGTGGTAGGTCTCTGAGCAGCTGCTAGGTGGCCTACAAATTTGACTAAGGTAAGGGAGATCCTTCAAGGGGCTACCGAATCACCCTCGGTATTCTTAGAGAGACAATGGAAGCTTACTGTAGGTACACTCCCTTTGACCCTCAAGATGAGGGAAAACAGGCATCTGTAGCCATGGCCTTTATAGGTCAGTCAGCTTCAGACATTAGGCGTAAGCTCCAATGACTAGATGGGTTACAAGACTTGAATTTAAGAGATTTGGTAAAAGAAGCTGATAAAGTATATTACAAGAGAGAGAGGAGAAAGAACTAACCAGAGATAAAAAGAGAAATAAAGAATTGACAAAAATCTTGGCCACAGTAGTAAAAAGAGTTCAGGGAAATATAGATGAGGATAAGCCATGCTGCCCTCCTCTTGACCCCAACCAATGTACATATCACAAGGAGTTGGGACACCTCATCCAAGATTGCCTCAAGCTTAAAAGAAAAAAATGAAAGAAAAAGACAAAAGAAACAGGACTTAGAGGCTCAACAACACCAACCTAATGTGCTGGCCTTGAAAGGAGAAGACTTGAGGGGATGAGGCTCAGATCCCCTCCCTGAGCTCAGGGTAACTTTTAACGTGGAGGGGACCCAAATCGACTTTGAAGTAGATACAGGAGCAAATACAGAGCATAGACCACTAAGAGGACTATGGACCTAGGTAAAGGTAATGTCCTACATTCCTTCTTAGTAATACCAGAGTGCCCTGCTCCCCTTATGGGGAGAGATCTTCTAACTAAATTAAGAGCTAGAATAACCTTCGAGCCTCAAGGGCCCCAAGTGATATCGAAGAAAAATGAGGAATAGCTCGAGGGATGTTAACTAGGGCTTTTGGCCCATGGAAGCAACCTGTGGCCTATTTGTCAAAGAGATTAAACTCTGTGGCAAATGGATGGCCCCATTGTCTAAAGGCTATCGCAGCAGCAGCTATCCTAACCAAAGATGCAGATAAACTGACTCTGGGATAAAAATTGACCATAGTAGCCCCACACACATCAGAAAGTGTCATCCACCAGCCCCCAGATAGATGGCTCTCCAATGCCAGAATCACTCACTACCAAAGCCTCCTGCTCAATAAGGACCGAATAACATTCAGTCCTCCAACTGCCTTCAACCCGGCCATTCTACTGCCTGATGAGACATCTGGGCCAATCTTAAATACCTGTCAAGAGATTCTGGCAGATGAAATTGGAATTCACTGAGACCTGAAAGACCGGCCACTCCCAGATGCTGAAGTAACCTGGTTCACCGATGGCAGCAGTCTCCTTCTAGAAAGTAAGAGACACGTGGGGGCCGCGATTACAGATGGGACTTGAGTTATCTGGTCATTAAGAATGAGAGAAGGCTCATCCACGCAGAGGGCAGAATTAATTGCCCTTTCAAAGGCTTTAGAGTTGGAAAAAGGAAAAAGGGCAACCATTTATACTGATAGCCTCTACACTTTTGCCATGGCACACGTACATGGGGATATTTACCAACAGAGAGGATTCCTAACTTTGGCTGGAAAGGAGATCAAAAACAAACAAGAAACTCTTAGACTCTTGGCGGCTATTATGCTACCAGAAAAATTGGCCATAGTGCACTGCAATAGCCACCAAAAAGATACAGGCCCTATGATACAGGGCAACAACCATACAGATAAATCTGAGAAGCAGGCAGCCTTAAGTGCCCCTACCACTTTGCTCCTGGAGGTCAATACTCTATCACAGACCTGTTCAAATGAGCCTCTCCAAACTCCCAAGGTGGAAAAAAAAAACTTCTAGCATATCTCCAACAGGCCCATAAGTTAACCCATCTGGGGACAAAAAAGTTGTGCTTATTGGCCAGAAATCAATCAACAGATAGTCAACTGTCAACCACCCAAATTAAGGAACTAGCAAAACAAGTTACCAGAGGTTGCCAAGCTTGCCAGGTTGTCAACGCTTTCCCCTCCAAATCCCCAAAAGGAAAGAGATTATGAGGAATCCGGCCAGGACAATTCTGGGAAGTGGATTTTACTGAGATAAAGCCAACTAGATATGGGCTTAAATATTTGTTAGTCTTTATACACACTTTCTCAGGATGGACCGAGGTGTTCCGTACCAAAAGGGAAACTGCTCTGACGGTAGCTAAAAAATTGATGGAAGAGATTTTTCCTCATTTCGGCCTGCCAAATCTAATCGTGTCTGATAATGGACAGGCATTTGTGGCTCAGGTAAGTCAGGGATTGGCCAAGATATTGGGGATTGATTGGAAACTCCATTGTGCTTACAGACCCCAAAGTTCAGGACAGGTAGAGAAAATAAATAAAACAATGGAAGAGACCTTGACAAAATTAGCCAAAGAGACTGGCTCTAAAGACTGGACCATCCTCCTACCTTATGCTTTGTTCAGAGCTAAAAATACTCTGTCTTCCCAGCCGCCTAATCTAACTTCCTTCGAGATCCTATATGGAACCCCTCCCCCTATTCGAGACCTCAGCACCCTACTTGAGGACACCCATTTACCCCATACCTTTTTAATTGATAGACTCCAGGCTCTAGACCAAATTCAAAAGGTCCTGTGGCACCAACTCTCTTCAGCCTACCAGCCAAGCGATGGACCCACTCATCACCAATACAATGTGGGAGACTTTGTCTACATCTGTCACCATCAGATACAGACCCTAAAACCACGGTGGAAACTCCTGACTACTCCTATGGCAGTTAAAGTTGATGACATCGCGTCCTGGATCCACACATCTCCCCTCAAGCCAGCACTGCCACTGCCAGAGCCTCAATGAAAATTGAAAAAGACTAAAAATCCCCTCAAGTTATGGGTTCATAGGGTTACAATTCCTCCTCCTCCTTCCCCTAGGACTTTTCCTTAAGGAGGGGGGATTATGTGCAGCCTTAAAAGAACAATGCTGCTTCTATGCAGATCATTCTAGAGTTGTTAAAGAGTCCATGGCCAAACTCAG
>PVLA01019006.1:0-13201 GCA_004027455.1 Hydrochoerus hydrochaeris
CATGATTTCTTTAAATCCAGCAAAATTAGTTGGGTTTGTTTGTACCATGGATTGAACTCAGGACTGTGCGCTTGTCAGATAGGTGCTTATGCTGCTGATCTAAAACCCCAGCTCCCAAATTAATTTTGATTAGTAAAATCTAAGGTAAAAGATCTCAGTGTGGAGGTTCCTCAAAAAAACTAACACCACAAATTCCATTTGACCCAGCTATACCCCTCTTAGGTGTCCTTCCAAGCAAGTTAGAGATAGCGTAGTACAGCCATAGCTGCATTCCCATGTTTAGGGCAGCACAACACATAATAGTCACCTCTTGGAGGAGGCCTACGCACCCATCAACAGATGAATGGATAGAGAAAGTGTGCTATTTATACACAATGGAGTACTATTCTGCCAGATACGGAGATAAATTTGAGTCATTTGCAGGAAAGTGGATACACCTTGAGACAGTAATGCTAAGTGAAATAAATCAGACACACAAGCTTAAATATCACATAACTTACATGAGAAACTCAAAGTATAAATAATTTTTTAAAAGACAGACAACAGGAAAAAGGGTGATAGATCTTTTGTGAATGGAAGGGGGGATCTAGTGGAGGGAAGGGAAGAGAATGAGAACTAAGATATGTTAAGTACATGTACCTATTTCCTGAGATGAATATAAGCATTATGTACTGCAAACATGTAAGAGAGAGAATCATGATTCATTCCTACGTTTCAGCACCCAAGTAAGTAAATAAAAGAGATTTGTAACTAATTTTATAGCCAAATTTACACAACCTGGGTTTCAGGGGAGCAGTCAGCTTAGCCTGGAGCAGAGTGTCTCATATTCACTTGCATCCTTCTGGGAACAGCGGTTCCCTGCTGGGCGTTGCCCCAAGGGCTCTGCGAGAATGATCCCTTGTCTGGTCTCCAGGCAGAAAGAGCCAAAAGACTAGCTCTGGGATGCTGGATTCCTTTTCCAAGGATCTTGTTTTACTGGATAAAACATACTTTGATGTTATTCCACTTATTAGTAATACCACAAGTTCCTGAAGATTTTGATACTAGAACAAGTTCTGTTCTTGGACTACATTAAGGAATTTATCCTCTTAGGCCCAATTGCTTGTTTTTAGCATTTCAAATAAAGTCTCATGCTTTGCTTACTATTGTTGAGAAGTATAGAAATTTGATTAAGCTATATTTTCAGAAATATTTAAAACTGAATTACATAAGGTACATTCTGAAATATGTGCTAGCATTAGAATTTCTAACTTTTGTCTGAAACACCTGAAATTAAATAACTTGCCACAGATGATTACACTGTAGAGCTTGGGATTATGCTGTGTTCATGAAGGTTGCATGCAAATACTCTCTGTCTCTGTCTCTGTCTCTGTCTCTGTCATTGTCTCTCTCTCTGTCTCTCCCTCCCCTCCCCCCTCTCCCTCTCTGTCTCTCTTGCTATCTTCCACACATACTCATATGGCCACACAAATATTTTAATGCACAGTAGTCTCCTCTTATTGACAGAGAATTGATTCCAACATCCTCATTGAATATCTGAATCAATGAGTAGTACTGAAATCTAAATTTAATATATTGTGCCCTATATAAGCATACTTACAGTAATGTTTAATTTATAAATTAGGCATAGTAACAGGTTAAAAATAATAGCTAATAAAAGTTAGACAACAATAACAATAGTCATAAAAGTTATGTGGCTATAAGATGGTCTCTCATTTTCTCAAAACATCTCATTTTATTGAACTCACTCTTTTTTTAAACAGCTAAACTGAAGTTTCACTGAAACAAGCTTCACATATTTAAATTGTATAATCTGAAAGTGTTTGACAAACAAAACCACCACTATGACCCTTGGTTTGGATAAAAGGAATGGATAAAAAAGATGCAGTATTTTTATACAGTGGAGTACTACTCAGCTATAAAGAAGGATAAACTAGAGGCTTTATAGGTAAATAGATGCAACTAAAGAACATATTCATCAGTGTAATAAATCAGGCTCACATGAGTAAACACTATATTGTCTTGTTGATGTAAGAAACTAAAAGTAAATAAGATCTAAAAGTTCCAAGAGATACAGTGAAAGGGAAAGAAACTGCTCAAAGGGAAATCACATTGTTTGATCAATTTTGCATGCCTGTCTCTGGTAATCTGAGCAACTCTTTTGAAGATAACAATATGCAGTATAACAACCACTGTTAAATTCCTATCTTGTTTTGAAATCCTGTATCACTATTTTTTTGTTGTTGCTGTTGCTGTCTTTTGACTTTTGTTGTTGTTGCTCTTTTTTATTTGTTGGATTGCTTTTTGATCTTTCTGTGTATTTTTTTCTTTAAAAAAGCCACCACTGTGATTAGATCTAATAAACCTTCCATCACCCCCAAAAGTTTCCTTGGCCCCTTTTCACATTCCCCTCCCATACTTTCTTCTCCCCACCAGTTTTCAATCAGTACTTCTTCTTAGACTATAAGTTATTTTGAGGTTTCTAATTTTTTATAAATATGAACCATACATCTTATACTCTTGTTTGACTTATTTCAATCAACATAATTGTTCTGAGGTTCAGCACATTGTCTTATGTGTGAATAGTACAGATGGAGTATCTGAAATACCTGGGATCAGAAGAGTTCTGATTTTAAGAGCTTTGAAACCTTACATAGTTGAATAGAGTTTACCGGTTAAGCTTTTCTAATGCAAAATACAAAAGACTCCAACATTTGAAACTTTTTTTAATAATTCATTTTATTAGTGCCTATTAATTTCTATAAAATATTGGGTTTTGATGGTTACATCTTGATTATATCCATGCCCTCATTGTTCTCTCTGATACCCCTTTCCCTCCCTATTTCCTTCATCTTGTTGATTTGGTGTGATCTTTTAAAAATTTCACATATTAGAGGCGACTTGTTTCCCTGCTACTTGTCATTTTATGTCTGGCTTATTTTATTTTACTTAACATCATGCATTTTCCTGCAATTGACAAAAGTTTGCTCTTCTTTTACAGCTGAATAATATCCATTGTGTATACATGCACTGTTTCTTATCTGTTTATCTGTTGATGGGTATCTGGGCAGGTCTCATATCTTGTGTTACAATAAACATAGTTATGCAGGTATTCCTATAGTATAATGACTTAAATTGCTTCAGGTATATTCCTAGGAGAGGTATTGTTGGATCAAATGGTAGTTCTACCTTTAGTTTCTTGAGGAACCTCCATACTGACTTCCATAGTGGCTGTACTAATTTACATTTGCACCAATGGTGTAAAAAGGTTCTTTTTTCCTGAAGCCTCACCAGCATTTATTGTTTCAGTATTCTGGGTGACGGCCGTTCTGACTGTTTTGAGAAGGAATCTCAATGTGGTTTTGATTTGCATTTTCCTCATCTTCTTGTAATGATGTGAAATGATACTTAAAGCAACCATTTTATAGCTTTGCATATCCAAGTTGCTAGCATCATTACTCTCAGTTTAGGGTCACTTGAACACAGTACAAGTACATACTGTGATAGTTAATCTGGTAAGTGAGATTACTACTAAGTAACTAACATGCAAGTAGTATATACTATGTGGATAAACTGGAAAAAAAGGGTGATTTACATCTCAGGTTGGCAGAGGTTGGATGGCATGAGACTTCATAATGCTGCCCAATTTAAAATTTATGAAATGTTTATTTCAGTGATTTTCCATGTAGTAAATTTAAGGCTGCAAGAAACCATGGATAAAGTGGATTTTTGTATGCAATAAAGATATGTTTTGTTATCCACTATAAACTGAGCAGAAAATGTTAACTGTATGTTTTTAAATGTCAGAGTCCTTAAGAATGTGAAGCCTGCAGAACGTTTAAACATTTATTTCTGTAAAGATTAAATGCTAGTTTTATTATAGATGTCAGCACCCATGAAAGGCATCAGATAAACAGATGCAAAGCTCCATTTCTTCCATTTATGCCCAAATTGCTATCAGTTACTATGAGCACACATCTTTTTCATATTGTCAAAAACACTCGAAACATTTAGATACTCTCTTTTTGGGGATGATTTGTGTTTCAACAAAGGTGCTTCCATCTAGAAGATTTGGACGAGAAAATGAATTCATTTTCAGTAGAATTTCTAACTAGATCTCCTGCAACACACAGATACCTTCATGTATAACAAACCTGCTCACTTTTACACCTTGCCAGGGAGAAATGAAGCCTCTCTTTCTCATTTTAAATTCCTGGGCTGGCACTGCAGCATATCTGCCCATGTCACTGAGCTATCTTAATTCTCTTCTCAATTTTAATAAAGTTGGTCTATTATTAATCATAGATGCAATCCATGAATTACTGACAGTTTTTCAAGTGGTCTCTTATAAACCTCACCTGTATTACTATTGGCAGCTCTTTCTTGACTGGATCCTATAAAATGACATTTGCTAGGAGCTCTCTGGTAATTCCTATCAGTCCTGAGCTCCCTGCCCTTGGCTGAGCTACTGCTGCCATTGGCCAAGATGGCAAGGATTGGAAGAGTTATAAATCTGACAGCCAGAAGTCAAGAGATGAAGGAAAATGAGCACACATAACAGGTTTGTTTTGAGGGAGGACAAGGATACAATGAGTACCCAAAGAACATTTACTAAGAAGCAGATTTGAGACCTGGAATGCAAGAAGACTTTTAGAGTTAAATATAACTTAACAGCATTATCCAAATGTGGGTTTCTGAGTTAGTTTTGAGGTAAATGAAAAGCTTTTCATGAAACAGTTATTAGAATACATCACGCATACATACAGAATAAATACCTGTCTCAGCACATTGAGAGGGCATTACTGGTGCTTTAGCATAGAAATGTTCTCATTTTATGACTATCAGAAACTTTTTTTTTTCAAACTTGTGATGATGAGCTCCCATTTAAGGTAAAAATTGCCTCTACAAGGTTCATAATCTTTAAAAATATGTGATACTGTGCAGTAATGGGAAAAGATTGATTTAGGGCTGAGGACAAGAAGCAAAAGGAGAAATGTTCTTGTAGCAAGAAATCAAGCAAGGAACAACTCTAAGGTAAACTTTTCTCAGTGGCACCCACCAACAAGTAGTGGTCAACTCAATTCCCAAGCATTCTCCTAGAATGAGGAGAAAGGCTGATTCTGCTCTATGAATGAAAGATTTGCAAAGATGGGAGTTGGACTCAGAATTATGAATGCCAACCTGCTTTTTGGTGGGCAGCCAATTGCCTTTTTGTTGCAAATGCCCATGTCTTTCCCCAACCATTTGGCTCACCTCCTGACGTAATTGCATCTGAAAGAGGAATATTTAAATGAACCGCAGTGAGAGTAATGGAAGGACTTCAATTACCAAAGCACATACTGGATTACTTTAAGTGGCATAAATTGGAAGGCAAACTCACAGATCAGGCCCAGCATAGCTTTCCAATGCAATATGCATCTATTCTCTTTGAAGGTAACTATGTGCTCTTAGGTAATGTAAAACAAAGGGTAGGAGTCAAGTAATTTGAGCAGAAATCTATTGGGAAGCACAAATCATAATTTCAAGTATGGAGTAAGGCCAAAATGATTGCACATGCTGAAATAATGGTCAAGGGCCTGTAGCTAAGTTTGAAATGATATAAATGATTTTAAAAATTCATGGAAATATATATTGAGACTTATTTGGAGGCATCAACAAAACAAAAAGCTGTTGCAAAGTTTTAGAGCAAAACTAATATCTTCCGTAGCTCATCAATTAAAAAAATCAGTAACTTTGCATTTAAAAACTTAAGCAAAATAGAATAGAGCTCAGTACCAAATGAGACACATGTTTTACTTCCTAGCTTTCATTTCACTGGCAGTGTGTAAGCAAAGGCCACTTTGTCGAGTGTCTGAGAATTTAGTTGGATCCATTTCCAGGCACAGAGATAGGAGGAGTTGCATGGGTTGAGGTATGCAGCTCAAGTATTCCTTTTTTCTATGACTTACTGTTCCTCTCTCCTTCGCATCTTGCTTTTTTGTTTTGTGGACCTCTTTCACCTCCTAAACTCAACTGTTTCCCTCTTCCTATCTAAAACCCTACTTCCATTCTCAGCCCTGGTTTCCCCTATGAATACATATTCATTTTGTGCATCTTCCAAAGCCCACCTGAATGGCAACTTCCAAATTCTTATTTATTTCTTCTTGCAAACTGCCTTATGTTCTATTTACTAAGCTTCTTTGCTACGTGGTCAAGCCAGTCAGATAACACATATGTATTTTATGATTTTATGAGAAAAAGGTGGTGAGACAAGACCATTCCTAAACAGCCTCTACATAGAAAATAATGATAATTAAAATGGTATAATAATGTTGCAAAAATAAGAGTGTGTATTAGTAGCAAAAGAGGCCAGAAAGAGAGCTATGAAATATAACTAAAATTTATAGAACACTTGCTATTTGTCAGGGATTGAATTCACTTCTTATACCTGTAACTGGGTGTCATTAGCTGTAAGGAGCAGAAAGCTGAAGTAGTTTTCCCAAGCCAGGTTCTCATTCTATAGCTGCAGCTATGATTAAATATAGGCCATCAGGCTCTACAGCCACATCTTAATGTTTGCTCTCTACAACATCTGAAAAATGAAGTTTCATTAAGTACTTGGGAAAGTAATTATTAGCTAATAAGCATGTGGGGTAGAGTTAACTTGTACTATAAACCAACTGGAAAAGTGTTACATATTTTTAAACCATGGGAAAACACTAAAAACCACAATTTAGAATACAACTGCAGGAAAGATCATTATTATTATAATTACTGAACAACAGAAAATGTTAGACAGTTGCACATTTATCTACAGTTTATTACATTACTAAATTTTAAATTATATTACCATTAAAATATTAAAACAAAAATTTAAAAACAACACAAGAAAATATTCACAATAAACATGAGCAATGGAACTCATACCCTCAATGTGTAAAAAGTTTTAATATTTGTAAAAATAAAAAAGATCTCATTGTATTTTTGGCAGCAACGATTCACACAAGAGGTAACATAAGTAATAGTAATAAATTTGTGCTGATCAAGCCACATGTATTTAAAATAATTTTATTATAAAAAGGATACAGAAAAATTAAATGTGCCTCAAAGACCAATTAGAATAAAAAAGAGACTTCAAATAACTTCAAGTGAGAAATGGTGAGTACTGAGGTTTCCAGGGGACGAAGAAGAGTTTGAGGCCTTGGGAAGTAGCAGAAGATGTGCTAGTCAAGGTGTTCGTTCATCTGCCTCTGTTGGGTTCCATTCCTAGAGCCTGAGGAAGGATCAGGAACTGGATGAGTCTTATGGGTTATCAAACCTCAAGGAGCGTATCACGATCCCTTCAGAGCTTGTTAACATATGGGTTTCTGGGCCCCGCTCTCAGTGTTTCGTATTGAGTAGGTTTGGAGTAAAACAATTGCCCATATTTCTAAGAGGTTCTCAGATGATACAGATGTTCCAGGTCTGGGCCCCCAATTGGAGAGGCATGGCTCGTAGAATCATCAACAGACATGAAAGCTGGAATCAGGATGTACATGAGGTCAACAGTGACTGTAAAGGAAGGCTTGAGGAGTGAAATAAGACAGAAGAAAGAGAGAGGGAGCAATGGAGAGAGACAGAAACATATATCTTTAAGAAGGCTGCAATGAAAAAGGAGAATTTTCTTCATACCACAGAGTATCTAGCGAGGGTTGCTGAACAGCACTATAGACAATTACAGAACAGGGAAGGCTGATAGCATTCTAAATTTGCAATCATAGTCTCTCACCCTGCCTGTGTCCTCTTTCCTTCCCTTCACTGCTAATTGTTCTGCATGACTAGCAATTTACTTTCCTTTCCTTGTCTTCCCCTCCAACTAGCTCACATTCCTTAATGTGCCAAAGTGTGTGTCTTGCCTTGACCCTCCCACTGACATTATTTTCAAAAGGCAAAGAATCTGTGGATTTGTTCTCAGTACCATATCTTTGACACACCAGGAATGTTTGATAGCTCACTTCTCTGGTGCTTATAACATATAATTATCTGATTATTTTTCCAAATATTGGGTCCTTGACCTGCATCTCTGGTTTTCTCTTTGTTGGCAACAAAAAAAGACTTCATTGCATAAAATGGAGTGACTGATGTAATTATCAAGGAAGGAATAAGGTCATTTCTATGCAATATTCACCAAAAATGAGTGCATTTGGAAACCAGAGTATTCTCAGAGGCCCTTGGCATTTTATCATTCAAGGGGAAAAGTTAATAGAAGAAGACAGAATCCTTGTACAGTTAAGAGCACTACTTTCTCAGCTCATTTAGGAAAGAAATTATAGATAATCCCATGAAGGAAAGGATAGAAAAATAAAAAAAGACCAAGATGCTGGCTGAGGGTAAAGGGAAGCTGAATGAGTCATAAAAGTGGCAGTTGCATGGCTTCATGAAAAGCTGCAGAAACAAGGACCAGAGGTGCTATGCACAGGTTCTTCTCATGCTTTGTTATATACTTATTTGCATATATTATTTCATTTCTACCACCCCCTCAAATCCACCATATTATAAAAGAGGCATTGGTGCTGGAACTTTTGTCTTTCAATTATAAGAAGTCAAAGGAGGAAGTGACTACACTAGAAAGACAAATGTGTATCTCCCTGAAATGGGGCAGGTGACTGGTGATACTCTAGTCCTCCTTTCTATGGGAATACATTTAAATGTTCTCCCTTTATTACTCTTCCTGGAGTATCTCCACCTGTTAACTATCTTGGCCTCTAGTTCTTGTTCTTCCTCAGAGTGATCAAAATTTATAATGATGTTCTTTCTTTATATATTCAATTATAGTACAATGCTTGACATATAGTAGGAGGTAAAGAAATATTTGTGGGTTGAGGGAATAAATTGGATATAGAAGAAGTAGTGTTCAAATGGTAGGCCAGAAGGATTTCAGGTCCCCTCACTTCTCTCCACAAAACTCCTTAAATCTGTCTTTTTTTTTTTTTTTTAACTCATGATCTTATGCTTGCCAGGTAGGCACTTATACAACTGAGCTAAATCCGTAGCTAAAACCCCTTAAATCTGAATGTAAAGTCAAGTGCTTTAAAGTAATCATTTCACATTTTAGTGTGAATCTTTAACAATAAATTCTTCTATGATCTTCCAAAATTCCTTTACTGTATCAGAAGACATAGTAGTTCTTGCTCAGTTTGGTCAATGAAGATAGTAACCTCCAGTATTACATATATATATATATATATATATATATATATATATATATATATAGTGTCTATGTAGTATAATATATGTACTATTTAGGGAGCTCATTGCACCAAGTAAGCTTGAAAAAGCTCTTGAAATTTATGGAACTGAAACTCTAATATGGAAGATACAAGCAATAAACTGATTAACAAGGAAATAAATGATATAATGATATCATGAAAAAATACTTTTTTTTAAATAGAGGAACAAATTGGTATAGCACACAATATCCAAAAGGAATAATTCTTTGTGATAGGGAATTCAGGACAGCATCTCTTAAGAAGTGATCATTGAACTGAGAGCTGAATAACAAGAAGAAATAATCCACATAAAAACTTGAAGACAAAATGTTCCAACAACTAGAAGAAGTTGAAGGGTAGAAAGTGAAAGGGAGAAGCAGATATAAAATAAGGTGAATGGAGTAGATCACATAGCATCCTGTAGGGCATGGCAACATATTTGGGTTAGTCTTAATGTGATGGAAGTCTGTTGGAAAAATTTGAACAGTAAATATTGTCTTCATTTTAACTTTTAAAATAATAACTTTAGTTTAAAAATCTTAAGAATATCTAATTGCTTATGTAGGTCCTTATTCTTGGATTATTAGCAAAAGAATGAAAAAGGAACAATGCTTAAGGCCAACCTTAAAAGGTGAGGAGACTGCAGGAGATAAAATATTACTGTGTATTTTTGGAAAATGGGGACAGATGCATAGAGGAACCATAACTGATTTTGATAGAAGCAAATAACGATAGCCTAAAGCATATTCAGAGGAGACAACTAAAGAGGAGTGATCCAGATCTTAATGTCCAGGACTTAAAGGCTTGAGATGGGGCTAGGCTTAACAACAGAGAAACTGGATTGTGATTTGTGTAGGAAGCTGTTAGTTTCTGGGTGATCTTCTCTGCCATGTCATCATCTCAAGATGATGTCTTCTACAGCAAGAAAAGGAGCACTTATTCTATGCAGAATTTGGAATTAAATATCTAAGGAACTAGGGTATGTGTCAGAATAAAGGATAGGTGTGTGTAGCTTGGGGATGAAAGCAAAAGGTTATAGTCGAAAGCCCGTATATCAGGTACAATTCTCAGCCTCTTTTACATGCCTATTGCATGGATTTTGGTCAATATCTCATCATCAAGAGACGTAAAATTGACCTTAGAAGAAACAAAAAAAAATGTCCCAAAGTAGATATAGTCATATAATTTCCTGACTGTTTGCCCTACAATGAAGCCCATCACTTGATCAGTTCTGACTGTGGATTAGATCTATTCTCTAAACACTTTTAAAAATAAATAGCAGCAAAAAACTTGAGAAAAAGCACTAAAAGAAGATAGCTAGGCTGGGGATTTAGCTCAGTTGCATGAGTGCCTGCCCAGCAAGTGTGCAGTCATGAGTTCGATCTTCTGTAAAAAAAAAAAAAAAAAGCTAAAAAGCTGCAGAAAACAGAAATAAATCATAGAAAAGCATACTATTTTTTTTAAAAAATTTAATGTCAAGAAGATAACATACTGCATATCTAATGCAAGATTAGAAAACTATAAGAAAGGAACCAACAAAAAATGAGGTATTAATCAAACAAAGAATATAAGAAAAATAGGCATGGTGGTGCATGCCTATAATCCCAGCACTCTGAAGACTGAAGAAGGAGGATTGCTACAAGTTTGAGGCCAGCCTGGCCTACATGGTGAGTCCAGGCCAGCCTGAACTACATAGCAAGACCCTGTCTCAAAAAATAAAATAAAATAAAGTAAAATAAAATAAAATAATAAAATAAAATGAAGTAAGCCTCCCCCTTCTTAAAAAAAGACAGGGGCAGAGGTTGCAAGATGGCCAATTGAGTGGCGGCATGATAAGAGCCTCTCTGAGGAAAAAAAAAAATAAAAACAACTCAGACACTGGAATCTGGCAACATGGAGAAAGCCAGACAAAAGGAGAGGAATTCTCATGGCCCAGGAAGAAACTGAGGAAAAAGAAAAAGAAAAAAAAAGAAAGAAGAAAAGGAAGCACAGACAGAGGGCCGGAGCTGGACAAGCCCTGATCACTGCACTAGCAAGTCTTAAAGTCAGGTGACTCACGACTGAGCTGAGATCTCGGCCCTGCTGAGAGCGGGGCTTAGTGATCTCCAGACCCTCGGCTGGAGGAGGCGCTGAGACAGGGAGTGGAAACAGCCAGTAGAGTTGCATGAACTTTGGTGAGTGACTGGAACTGGATTCCCCAAACTGGGAGGACTGGTTGGGCGACATTTTGAAGTTGGGCAGGGCTGGCTTGAATTAAAACCTGAGGCAGCATCTGCTGATGACTCCTAGTCCAAAGCAGATTGGTGGGATCTACTTGGGCAGGGCCATGCCCCTGGTTGAAACCCAATAGCCAGGGACGAGGCTTTTCTGGGCCAGTGGCATCCCCAGGGAACACACAAACTTGTTGACAGGCATAGGGGGAGGAGCCAGCTCTCAGCATGCAACTTGCGGATTGGCAGTGGACTGGGGGGCGGTACTTCCCTAGCAAGTGCACTGCAGAAAAACTGTAAGCAATAGGAAAGGCCCAGAGACCTCCACCACCCACCTGTCTGAAGGGGGTCGAAAACATGACAAGACAGAGAAAGAGCAAAAGGTCCCCAACTGTGGAACCAGGGAAAGTGAGTCCAACAGAGGTAAATCCAGAGGACGTTGAGAGCAGCAAACCTGTAATGTCAGAGGCAGCCTCATCAGAAATAAAGAAATACATCTGTGACCTCATCATTGAATTTAAATCTGAAATTCTAACTCAGGTGAAGCAAGATATAAGAAGATTAATAAAAGAAGTCCTGGGTAATCTTCAAGTAGGCACAAATGAAAGAATAGAGGAACCCAGAGAAAGGAGAGTAGCCTTTGATGAAAAATATAAACAAAACCTAGAATATATGAAACAGATCCAAAGAGAATATCAGGAAATTAAAAACTCCATTGAAAGCTGGCAAAACCTTTTAACAGAAACTAAAGACAAACTTTCAAAACTTGAAGATAGATTTGCAAAGCATGATCATGAAAGGAAGGATCTCTTAAAAATAACAAGGAACCAGGAAGCAATGATACAAAGGCTAGAAGATGACAAGAGGATTTATAACCTAAGAATAAAATATGTGAATGAAGATGCAGCAACAAATACAAATGAAATAAAAAGTCTATTCACAGAAATAATTAAGGAAAACTTCTCAAACATAGGTAACAGAAGTGAAGTTCAGATAAATGAGGCATACAGAACTCCAGCCAGCTACAACCCAAACAGATCTACATCCAGACATATAATAATCAGGATCCCAGAAATCCATCACAAAAACAGAATATTAAAAGCGGTCAGAGAAAAGAAACAGATTACCTATAAAGGAAAACTCATCAAAATCACAGCAGACTTCTCAATGCAAACCATCAAAACAAGAAGAGCTTGGAGTGAAATATTGCAAGCCCTGAAAGAAAATAACCTCAAACCCAGAATGATGTACCCTGCAAAACTGCCTCTCAAAATTAATGGAGAGACAAGATATTTTTCCATGACAAAGAGGAACTGGGGGAGTTTGTGACCACCAATCCAACCCTGCAAAGAATACTGAAGGACATTCTAGAGAGAGAAGAAAATCACCAGGATTCCAGGAATAATGGCAGAAAGGCCTCAAAGAAAGGGGCAGACAGTGGAATGAAGGAGAAAAGTAAACAAATAACAGAAAAATAGCATGGCAGAGATAAGTTAGAGAAGATTGGTTATATCACTGATTTATCTTGACTGATTTTATTTGAATCTGGTATACTTGAGAGTGTTGAGTCTGAGAGTAGGGGCAACTACTCTGAAGATGACAGGATTTAATAGGATACCCATTCTGGTTTGATTGTTAACTGCCTTTGAAGTCCTATAATGTCTCCAATGTTTAGATTTTATTAATAGTGTAAAGCAATGCTAAGTTTATATTATATTTGACGATATAGACAATTTTATTGAAAATAACAAGAGACATCATAGT
>PVLA01019007.1:0-13194 GCA_004027455.1 Hydrochoerus hydrochaeris
AGATGGGTAGATGGGCAGATGGGTAGATGGGCAGATGGGCAGATGGGCAGATGGGTAGACGGGCAGACGGGCAGATGGGTAGATGGGTAGACGGGTAGATGGGTAGACGGGCAGACGGGCAGACGGGCAGATCCTTTCGGTGAGGACACTGGTTTCTAGGTAACCATCCAGGACTTGGGAGTGAGGCATAGAAGAGGCAAAAGCGGCAGAAGCGTAAGGAGTTAACTGGAAACTTCCTGCAGACACTTGGGCAGCACTTCACAGCCCTGTTCGGGCTCCTGCCTCCTGGGAAGCACACGGAAAGCAATTCTACTTTGGGCACGCACAGCCGCACGGGGCAGCCTGACGGGTCACTTGCAGAGCACTTTCCACCGAGCTCCCAATGCCGAGGTGCTTATCTGTCCTAGAGCGGGTGCTCTGGATGGAGCCGGCTTCCTTCCGGGGCTCCGTGGCCTCAGCCTAATGCCATCCAGGGCTGAGCGGTGAGCTCTGGCGATCGGTCTTCCTTCTTCCCCAGCTTTTGAGGCCCACGAATGGCCCACGTGGAGCTGGTGTCATCTCTGTCTCACGCTGCTGCCGCAGGGGTAGCGGGGGAGGCCGGGCTTTGAGAATTGCCTCGGTCTGCTGGGGACGGCCCGGTGGGTGGGGCGCGGGGTGGTGACCCCACACTCGGTCCAGGGGAGTTTAAAAACGTCTCTGTGCCGGTCGGGGCTGGAAAGCAGTTTCAGCCAAGGTCCCCACTGGTTGTTAGGATGTAAATACCACCCAGACCCGGAGGGCATTAGCACAGCAGCTGAGCCGGAGCAGTCAGCAATCACTTTAATCAGTGCTGGAGTTTACAGACCACTGACTTTTCCCATTTATTACCTTTCCAGCCTGGTGGGCGGAGCGCAGCCTCTGCAGAATTTATAAATAACAGAGCGTCGGCTGAGGCGCGGACTTACCATGCGTGGCAGCACCGCTGTCCCTGCCGCCCCTGAAGGCATATCACATGGCTGGGGAGGTCTGGGGACACAGTTATCGTCCCTCACCAAGTGAGTGGGCTCTTCTACCGGAAGAGCCACATCTGCAGGATGTGACCCCAGCACTCGGGGAAGCCGAGGTGGGAGGTTGCTGTGAGTTTGAGGCCAGCGTGGCAATGTCAGTTAAAACTGCACTCACAAGCTTCTCTGCTTTGCCCTCCTTTGTTGGTGGCTGCCACCCAGGACCCTGGGGATTCCTTGTTCCTTCCAGTTGTCACCTGTCCTTCTGGTCATAAGAAGAGAATCCTTAAGGTGCAAACTGCTCTGAGCACTGGACAGAGACAGAAACATGGAGCTGGGCTGAAGCCCTAACTTGCCTGACTTCCAAGCCAGCCAACCAGTGCTCCCACTGGGCTGGCTTTATCCACCTCTGGGTGTGGAGGGAAATATCTGTGCTTGCTATTGCACATGGCTGAGAGTGGGGGCTGTTTTGTTACACAGCATTCTCTCAACAGTAGCTGACTAATACAAGCCTTCCAGTGATGAGGTAAAGAAAAGCCAAATCCTGGTACCAGACAGCCAGAGTAGGGAACTCTGCTGTAAGTGGCCTCAGCCCGAAGTGGAGCTATGCCAAGGCTGTGGCTGCCATGACCACCGTTTCCACACTGCCTGACGTTTACTGGGCACTTCACCTCCCTGGCTGTTTCACCACGGGAGTCCCATGGGTGTGATAAGCATCTTCTGATCTCCACGTTTGGATCAGCGAGCTGAGGCTTAGACGGGTTGTCTTGCAGGTCCCTGTGATAGGCGGGACAGAAATGACCCGACTTGGGTATGATCCTTCCTGAGGCGCTGATTCCCACACTGGGGTCCAGGACACAAGCAGCCCTCTTCAGGTCCTGGGCACCCTGGTACCTGCTCACTTTGGGGCTGCCTGCCCGGGGGTTGAACCCAAGGCCTCTGCACTGATCACATCCCCAGCCCTTTTTATTTTTTGAGACAAGGTCTCCCTATGTCACTAAGTTGCCCTGGCTGGGTTCAAACGTATGATCCTCCTGCCTCAGCCTCCCAGAGTACTGAGGCTACATGCATGCACTATTGTGCCTGGCCAAGGGGCAAACTCTGGAACATACTCTTTAGACCGTACTTTGAGTCCCAGACAGTGGGGACTCGGGTGCTGGAAGAACCCGGCTGGGAAGGAACTCCCTCCCTTTACCCTGGGGATCCAGGAATAGCCGGGGCATGGCTGGCTTGGCCCTCCTGGTCCAAAGCCCAGGACTCCTGCACTTCACCAACTCCTCTGGCTCTTTTCTCTTCTTCCCTCTCAGGCGAAACGGTCCTGGAGGATAAAGACTTCCACGTGTTTCTTCCGAAGCCCCTGAGCACCGAGGGACGGGAATGAGAATAACTCTTCCCTCCCTGGGACGGGGCCTCCCCTGGCTGCTGTGATGTCACCAGGAGGGAGCGATGACAAACTCCGATAGCTCTGTGGTAGTTCTGTTGCCCACGAAGACAAAGGAGGCTCCCCTAGCCTCCGCACTGTGGGGACATTGCCAGTAAATGGTGCAGCGGAGCTCAGTCAGACAGCTGGGGGCGCAGGGAGGGAGGCGGCTCCGTGTCCTGCCGGGTCCTGGTCACGCGGATCCAGGTGGCCCATGTATGCCTGTGCATGCATTTGCAGCTCTGCTGTGGGATCCGCTCACTGGGATCAGGCCCCGGAGTGCCAGGCAGACTGCAAGGGAAACAGTCTGGGGACTCCTGTACCGATGCTTGGAATCTCACACCCGACTATGTGGTCACTGGAGCCTACACCCTGGGGTCACAGGAGCTCCTGGAAAATGCCACGGAGTCCGGGCACTGGCACCACTCACCCAGTCATTAGCAGGGAGGCCCAGAGCGCCCAGATCTTGGTGGTCACGAATCCCCAGCTCTCTGGTTCCATGTCCGCCCTCTGGAGGCTGCCGGACCCCGAACCCTCTAGCACGAGGGACGCTGTGTGGCCTGCATCACCTCTGCAGGATTCTCCCACCTCTGCTGCTGAGCTAGAGTGAGACTCTGTCTCCAAAAACATTTTTCAGATATTTGTAGATTAGCAATGTGTCTCCAGGCAAGCCATGGATAGCTCTCTGGGAGTCTCCATGATGGCTTTGTCTGGCGATCTCCGTCTTGAGCTGTCCTCCAAGGCATTTGTGTGCGGCAGCCTTGGAATGTGGGGACCGCATGGCCCCATGGAGCAAGGGGTGCATATGTTCGCGTCCAGAGTGCATCTCTGCCCTGGGGAGCAGGGCAGGCACCTGATGCGCACTCTGGCTGTGGAGGCCTCAGTGACCTGAGTATGAGGCTGGGGCCCTTCCAGGGAGGGCTTGCTTGGTGGAGAGGCTGAGCAATTCTTTGTCTCTTCCTCCTCCACATTTTATTTTATTTATTATGTATTTATTTAATTTTTGTCTTTTTGAGACAGGGTCTCATTATGTGGTTCAGACTGGCCTTGAGCTCACTGTGTACCCCAGGCTGGTCTTGAACTCACAATGATCCTCCTGCCTCAGCCTCCCGAGTGCTGGGATTATAGGAGTGCACCACCATGCCCAGCTTCCTCCTCCTGTTTGAAGCAGGACTCTCACTGGAGTCTCCACCCTAGTGCTCCGTCTAAGCAGAGGTCCCCATCTGGGGACTCTGGCTGCTCCAGCTTGCACCATGGTGCTGTCTGAGGTGGAAGCTGGGTCTCCTCCTGCCCTAGGAGCTCCATGCACATGTGTCTCACCCTCTGCCACCCAGAATTCTGTGCCACTGGCTCAGGCTTGGAGGGGGTGATGCTGCTCTGCTGCCGCCTGGATCTGTGTGACCTCCCAGCACTCCCGAAGTGGTGACAGCTGAGTTGCCAGCTGGCATTCGAACCTTCGGATTCCTGAACAACTGGAAATGGAAACTCCAGATGTGAACCAGCAGGTGTCTGCGTGGCCCCGACTGTGCGGGACCCCTTCCTCCCCCTTGTGAGCCAACCTGCACCTGCCCAACTCTGTGGCACCCTCGGCCTGTCAGACCAGAGCCACCCCCGCCATCTGGGACGTGCCCCCCGTGTGCCAGCTGCCCGGCCCACTCCCTCGGCTCCTGCTGACTCAGACCCACGCTGCTCTGCCCACAGCGGGGCGTCCTTCCCGCACTCCCAGGAGGCCCTTTCCAGCTTGAGTGCATTGGTTTCCCCGAGGACCTGATGGTGCTCCCGGGAGTGTTGTAACGGGCCCTGCGTCCAGCTCCCTTCCGAGTTGCTAAGGGATGCTGTGCACTGACCATGTGGGTTTGCTCCTAGGTCTTCTCTGCCCCTGGCTCTGGTAGGCCAGAAGGTGGATTCTTACTTCTGGGCAGGTTCCTAGCACCGGGGTCACCCTCTCGGTGGGGCGGTTCATGTCCAGCTCGGATGTTGCATCCTTTGAGTGGCACCCTCACCCCCCAACCCCGTGTGGAGCCGGCATGGCGTCCCAGCCTGTTGTCCCAGCACTCTGGGAGGCTGAGGCGGCAGGACCACAAGTTCAAGCCCCCCCAGGACAACGCAGCAAGACCCTGTCTCAAAACAAGAAGTGAAAAGGGCTGGAGCAGGAGCTCTTCACAAAAGGGCCCTAGTCCAACCCCCAAACCACAAAAGCGAGTCGGACCAAGAAGCCCAATATATCACACGTGGTAAGTGGCACGGGGTTAACGCGTCAGCGACATAAATACGGAGAGGAAGGGAGGGAGGGATGCAGGGAGGGAGGAGAAAAGAACAGGGTTGGCCCGGAGGGGCGGAAGGGACCAGGCTGCACGGACCATCCTGTCCCCGCCCGCGGCGCTTACCTTGACGACGCCATCGTCTGCGGACGCACACTCCACCTGCTCCGAGATGTCGTTCACTGCCCCGCCCTCCTCCACTGACACCACCCGGACGGGCGTGGCCACCGTCTTGCCCGTGAGGATGGCCGTGTTCAGGATCTCGGTGTCCTGCACAGGGACAGACACAGCATCACGGACTCCGGTCCCACGGGCACCCATCGATTCTCGGGGCCCCCAAGGCCCTGGCCAGGCAGCCTGGTTCACACAGTGGCCACCTTGAGAACAGTACGAGAGCCACGGTCCTGCGCCCTGGGTCCATCGTCCCCCCAGCTCTAACAGCCGGGCGGTTTCTCTTCCAGGGTTAGGGTTAGGGTTAGCGTCCCTGGAGCCCCTGCCCCAAAGGGTGTTCATGCTCTCACCTGAGAGGGCAAGAGCGTCTCTGCAGACGGGGCTGTGAGGGGCACAAGACCTGGATGACCCGTGTGGGCCCAATGTGACCCCAGGTCACCGAGATGGTGGCAGAGGTCAGAGGCAGTGGCTGGGGTGGCCCTGGGGGACCGGGGGCCGGGCGCAGTGTCCCTGGGAACTCTGGACTAATTGGGGAAGAGACAGAAGCCCGAGACAGAGGAACACACTCCTCAATTCCCTTCACATGACAGGTCCGGAACAGGCCAGGCCAGAGAGGCCGGAGGGTCCGTGGGGGTTGGGGCCTGGCTTGGGTCCTGGAAACGTTCTGGGGTTGGATGGAGGGGAGGGTTCGGCCAGCTGGGCAGGCAGAGATGCACCAAGGGGAGGTGGGTTTCTGGGGTTATGGATTAGATTGGAAAAGAGGAAGAGGAAGGGAAGAATGAGGGAGGGAGGGAGGGAGGAGGAGAGAAGGGGGCAGGGCGGTGTGGCGGAGGCAGGGTCCTGACCACTACAGGCCAACAGGTGGACGCCCAGGCACCCGGCCTGGGGAACCCATGAAGCAGGCTGTCTCCTCACCCTTGGCCCATGCATGGGGAAACTGAGGCCCAGAGCCGGGTGTATGATCTGGACTGGACGCTAGCCGAGGCCCCTGAGACAGAACTGCCTCCAGGCCTGGTTCCACTGCTCTGGTCCTGCAGGTGCCTGTCCTGAGACAGGAACCCTGCGCGGGTCAAACTGGTGATGTGGAGTCGCCTGTAAGGCTTGGAGCAGCCCAGGGGCGGCTACAGAGCATAACCAGGGGCTTCTGCGCCAGGCCACCCACAGGAGCTGCGATGGAGGGACAGCAAGCCCATGGTGCTGGACGCCAGTGGCCCCGCGTGGACTTAGACGCTTGCATTTGCGTCCAGTTTTTCCCTTTACAAAGGAGAAGCCTCGCTGGTGATGCCGAGCTCTCTGCTGCCTCATTTTCCAGTGTTTCCCTGGTCTGCGGGGATGGGCGTGTGTCCCTCCAGTCTGCAACCTCACCTTTTACCCCAATCTGCGTCCTCGCAAGAAGCCCAGGCACTGCCCCGACTCAGCCGCTCAGCTTGGATGAGGCCGGTGTGGTTTATGCAGAAGCTGCGCCTGTGACTCCAGCAACGGCCCGGCCCACTAAGCTCGGCCTCTGTCCCCCACCGCCCACCACCCTCCCGCTGGAGTCCAGCACCCGGGAGCCCTGCAGAGTCCATGCTGGCCCGGCTCTGGTCGCCTCTCCACTGCTGCAGGGAGCACAGCAGGTTCTCCTGCGATGCCTCACAGGTGCCTCTGCACACTTGGCACCTGGGTTCCAGTCCTGAGCCCACGGAGGGCTGGTGGTGGGGAGAGGTGCTCCTGGCCCTGGGGCCTGCCCTGTGCTCCTGGGGTGCCGCCTGGGTCTCTGTCTGGGGGGCACCGTGCTCTTCCTGGGACTAGGAGTGCTCACTAACCGGGCAGTGGGCACTGCACTGGCGCTGAGGTCAGGAGAGGCTCCAGTCGCTGTGGCTCTGCTCTCCCAGGGACAGGGCTGCATGGACACTGGATAAGGAGCTGGCGTCCGGCCTTGCGAGGGGCCTTCTGTGCGGCTGCCCGTGGGGAGTGTGCATAGAGGAAGGTGGGGCCACTGGGGACCTCCCCAGGGGAGCAGAGGCGTGGACAGAGCTCTGACTCCGGGGACGGTGCTGGGAAGACCAAGGTCACCTTTGAGAGAACCCCAGAAAGCAGCAGAGGCCACATCCTGGGGGGAGGTGGATCCAGCCGGCTGGGGCGCTTCTGGGAGGAGGCAAGGCTGGTTCACCCCTCTGGGCCACTGCATCTCCCCAGTCGGGGGCTGTCAGGGGCTTGTTTCCCCGGGGTGCAGGGTGAGGCTGCCTGAGGTCCTGGCACGGGCTTCTCTCAGGGGGACCCCACCCTGGCACCTCTGCCCCCCGAAGCCAGCTCCCCTGCACACGTCCACCTCTGTCCCCCGAAGCCAGCTCCCCTGCACATGTCTGGCTCCTTCCTGCCCAGTGGTCCCAGGGCCATGCTCAGCTGTCACCACTTGACCAGTGCTCATTTTCAGTCACATCACAGAGCCAGGGATCCACGGAGCCACAGAGCCATGGAGGCAGGAGGCTGGGGAGAGGCCCATGCTGACCACTGTCCCCAGGTCCCTTGTGTTCCAGCACAGAGTATGGACACTGCCACTGTCTTCTGTGAACGTTGCCTCTTGTAACCAGAGAGAGACAGAGACAGTGAGACACAGAGAGAAAGAAAGAGACAGAAACAGACAGAGGCAGGGAGAGTGCAGTGTCCCCTGCTGTGACCCTCTGGCCTTCCGTGGTGTCTCGGTGGGGGCTGTCAGAGCCACCCCCAGACAGCGCAGGGCCTCTTTCTTGCTGCCTGCATCTCTTCCAGCTTGGACAGGGATCACAGGGGCTGTGAGGTGGACCTGGGCTGCTTCCACCCCGGGGACACAGGAAATGTCCCTGTGTGCCCCTTGGGCAGCCCTGCTGTGCTCACCCCCCCCGCCCCGCCTACCTGCCTGGCCTGCGTTTCCTCCCCTACTTCCAGCCACCGGGACCTGGCTGCGGTGCCTCTGTCGTTCCTTCTGCCCGGTGCTGTTCCCCACACACCCACGAGGCTCGACCCCAGCTTCCCACACTGACTGTCCCCAACCCGAGGCGCTCAGCTCCCTTCATCCTGGGGCAGATCCTGGGGGACCTGGACCTGGCCCATTGGGCGGAGATTTCTGCTGGATCACACCCACCCACCTCACAACTCCTTTCTGATTGGTTGGTGTTACCCTCTGGTCTGTTCTAATTGGTTGCAGCCTGTGCCACTCCTGCTGGTTGAGTTGGACTGTTAATGCTATTTCCCATGGCTGACGGGCAGTTTTGGGAGCAGGTGAGATTCTCCCTGCAGTGTCTCAGGTGCCCTCTGAGGGACCACGATGACCCCTATGAGACCATCGCAGGGTCTCCTCAGGGAACCCACAGCACAGAAGGTAGTGGTCCTGTCCCAGCGACCAGCAAGGGGCCCAGTGCGGCCTTTCCAGCTCGGACCTTGCGACCGGTGTCAGTCACGTGGGGTCCAAAGCCACTCTCACCCCTCTTCCGCCACTTCCCACCTGAGCTCCAGGGAGCAGCGGGGACACAGTGGCCAGTCCCCTCCCGAGACAGCTCTAAGGGTCATAGAGCAATCGTCCTGGCCATTACCCGGGGGAGGCCACCGCCGTTTCATTTACTTCCAATTCTTCACACTGCAGAGCCGAGGTGCAGGGGACTGGCTGGACTTATCTGTCAATTTGCTCCTAATGCAAGATGGAGGATCTATCCGAAAACACGCGTTTAAAACAAGAAAGCAATTCCGTTTCAGCAGGGTACTGTCTTCGGGGAGCCCGGCGGTGTGAATGAGTTATTAAGCAAACCCTCTGTTGGACAGTGCATGGAATAAGTGGCCCCAGCGTCCCTGAGAGACGCCAAGGCTTTTGCAGCTTAGCCAAGGGAGGAGGCAGCAGAGACACAGGCACTTTGTCTCCCCAAAGCTGAGTCCTCTGCAGGCTGTGGTCCTGGCTGTACCACGGAAGTATAAGGTGTGAGCAAACGGTGAGGTCGATATTTAAATTTTAAAAAATGCGTCACAGTAAACGGCGACCCGTTAACCCTGCCTCGCTGCAGTGAGTGTTAAAGAACAAGGTGAGTGCAGCTGCCGTGTGAAAAACGACACCGCGTCCTCCCCCGCCTCATCCCCGGACCTGGGGCTGTGTGACCCCTGGCTCCTCTCCCGACTCGGAATTTCCGTGACAGGGGATCGGGGCATCGGGGCATCTGTAATGGTGCAGCTGAAGATGCTCACGAAAGAGGACCCCAGAGCTGCGGCAGACAGCGCAGGACTGCGGGAACGTCCAGAGTGACGGAGAGGATCTTGAGGGTCTTCGTGGTGGTGTCTTTTACTGCAGTAAGCTTTTATTTTTATTTTTTGTCTTTTTGAGGCAGCAGCTTGCCATGCAGTCCAGCCTGGCCTTGAGCTCACTTTGCAGCCCAGGCTGGTCTCAAACTCACAAGTCCTCTGGCTTCAGCCTCCTAAATGCTGGGGTAACAGCATGTATCACCACGCCCAGCTCCCAGTAAGGCTTTAAAAATCAAATGTTCACTGTGTTTTGTGTTTGCATTGTTGCTGTGAACCAAGGATGCTTCCAAGCCGGGCCCAATGCATTCTGCCCCAGCCATGCTACAAAGGTGCTTGGCTGGGAGGGATGAGTTGGTGATGGCCGGCTCTGGGTCACTCTATTGGCCACCAGAGGAGGGAATATCAGAGCAAGTTTCCTCAGTACCCTTAACATCAGAGAGTCTTCTTCACGTGAAGACTGGGCTGTGAACACATCGGAAGATCCAGCACGCATGGGACACCGTGGGCAGTGGCTTGGGCACGGCCACGCCTGGCTTCCCGGAGTCCTGCAGCAGGGCTGGAGGCCCCGGCAGGACCAGAAGTCTGAGCCCGAGGTCACTCAGAGAAGGCCCGAAAGCACCTGGTGAATCCTGCTGCACTGGTCAGCAGAGAAGGCTCAGGGCTCTTTTCCTGTCCCTTGCCCAGCCTATCCCCAGCCCCTGGACCCTGCTTAGCTCTCTACTCGCGGGCGACACTGCCCCCTGGTGTCCGAGGTCGGCAGTGCAACAAGGTGAAAGCCAGGATTTAAAAGCAGCGCCCTCTTCCCCGCGAAGGCAAAGCCTGGTTCAGCCTGCGACCAGACGGGCTCAGCCCGGCCTCAGCTCCCCGCCGTGAGCCACGACCCTGCAGTGGAGTCACCAGGGCTGCGCCTTGGCCACCTTCCCGTCTCTCAGCAGCCCCAGGGCACCCTGAACCGCTTTCTGTTTCTACGGTTTTGTCTCTTCTAGAAAGTTCTTTGAAAGGGAATCCTGCAAGATGCAGTTTGTTTAAAGCCCACTTGCTTGGGGACCAAGAGTGACCTGGGTCGGGCTGCAGGGCAGCTCCCTCCACCTGCGCGTCGTGGCCCTCCCGGGCCTCAGGTCTGCCAGCTTGTACAACGCGTGTGCTTGGCACAGCAGGAAGCCACCTGCGGGCAGCCCCACTGCCACGCACCCCCGGCCCGCCCTGCCGTGTCCCAGAGCCCACGCTGGTGCCAAGACTCTCTGGGAGCCGCAGGGAGCTCCCTGCCCTGCGACTGACTGTGGGGTGGACGCGCGGCCCTGAGCATTTTAATTCCCTGAGCACTGCAGACTTCCATTGATCACCCTCGTAAGACTGCTCGGATTCATTTTGGGGACACTATATTTTTATGATGCTTTTTTACGGGGGAGGGAGACTCATTCCTTGACTATTACCCCAACACTCATTTTACTCTTTAAGAGAAATTGAACTAAAGTTGGTAGAGGCTTTTCTCCCCCCCCACTTTTTTTTTGGTCTTGTCACAAACCAAAACAAAGCAAAACAATTTTTTTTGTTTTTTGTACAGGGTCTTGCTGTGTAAGCCGGGCTGGCTGTGAACTCATTTCGATTCTCCTGCCTCAGCCTCCTGAGTACTAAGATTATAGGTGTGCGCTCCTATGTCCAGATCTCTCTTTAAAAAAGGAAAGAAAGAAAGAAAGAAAGAAAGAAAGAAAGAAAGAAAGAAAGAAAGAAAAGGAGAGAAAGGCTTGATGTAGCACACAAGGACAGCACGGCTCGGGGCTGCCAATCATGGAAATTAATTATCAGAATACATATAACCAGAAATACTTAGCAGCCCACTCTCCTGTCTCCTACACAGTGAGGATTCTTTTCTTCCCAGCCTCCCAGTATATACCTGCTGCTTGTCCCCGTAAGCACACATGTGAGCACTGGGATGTGGGGTGCCGAGCGCGGGAGGGGCTGTGGGTGACTTCCCGCCCTCCCGGGGAGGCCGCAGGACCCCGCGAGGTTTCCATCACGGCCCCGGCTTCGGTGAGGGACCCCGAGGGGAGGGAAGAGGCCCTCGCTAGTGCACGCCTGAGCGCGCAGTAAGCAGGGTGAGAAGCCTGGTCCTGCTGGGGGTTGGGACGGCTCGGACCCGTGGCAGCGGGGAAATCATGTCCTGCCCTTTCCTCTGGGGGATGAAGGGAGGGGCCGCCTGAGCTCTCTGAGGTCTGAGCCTCCCTTGGCCTCTGTCCGGCGAGCCCAGGCGGTGGGGCACAGGCACAGGGTGAGTACCCCAAAGCCAGGTCACTGCCTCCAACCACACCCGTCACTTTCGAGCTCTGCACACATAGCAAACCACTTCTCCCTGTGCCTCAGTTTCTTCCGCCTTGCAAGGGAAAAGCTATGCACCAGCCCCGATTCAGTCACATGACGTTGCTATAACAGAGGACTCTGAACCCGGTCGGTGACCGGCAGAAGTGTGTCCCCTGAAAATCCAAAGCAAGGGCCTGGGCAGTCTCCCTCTCATGCAAGGCCCTTGAGAGGGCCCTGCCCTGCCCTCTCGGCCTCGGGGGACTGTCAGAAGTCCTTGGTGCCTTTGGACTGTGGGCGCAATGCCCTGCTCTCTGCCATGTCCTTGGGCTTCTCTGACACCTGTCTGTGGGCACGGGGCCCGCCCTGCTCCATGATGGCTGCCGAGGGCTTCCTGGCCCATGAGTCACCGTCCCAGGTCCTGAGGGTCAGGTTTGGACGTGTCTCTTTGGGGAGCACAGTCCAACACCCCACCAGTCCGCCAGGTGCTAGGAACCGTGTCTGGAACAGCAGCTGGCTTACTGCAGCAGGAAGCCCCAGAGCCACTGCAGCCAGTGTCCACGGGGCGCTTGGCCCAAGACCCGGATCTGGTAACCTGGAAGGGGCAGGGCAGCCCGTGTCAGGGCGCAAACCAGGAAGTCACAGCTAAGCCTGGAGTCCGCAGGGGCTGTGTGGTGCCTCTTGAGACCCTTCTGGGCTTTATCTCTGAGAGTACAGTATTGCCCTGGGCATAAGCTCAGCTGCTGAGCGTTGTTTAAACAACAGCTTTAACTAAAAGGCTAATTCCGTGATTTTTAGCAGCGTCAGAGTTGTGCAGCCGTCTCTAAAAGCAATAAAAATCCTGAGTCCCTTAGCTGTTGCTGCCTCCCTCCCGATGCTGGCACTAATTCACTTTCTCTCCCTGTGGATTTACCTGTTCTCCAGCTCCTGTGAGTGGAATCGCACCCTCCGACTGACCTGTTGCTTAGGATGCTATTTTGAGGTTTGTCTTTGCTATATCAGTGCTTGGTCATGTATCAGTGTTTCATTTCATTGCTAAAAGACTGCAGTACTCTGGAACTGAGAGGCTCAGTTGTTATGCAGGATCTGCTCAGGTATCCATCCTGCCCTTTCTAACTATGTGCGTTATTCTAGTTGCGACGCCTGCAGAGGGACACTCCACATGCCTGGCCCAGCATGCACAGGTGGGGGCTGCAGCCAGCATTCCTGAGTGTTTTAAGAGAAGCCAGGAACCCAGGCTTATTTGTGGGAAATCTCCCCCTGGATAGATGTAGACAAAAGACAAAATTCACCGTAAAGCCAGATTCAGACAACATCTTCCAGCTGTCAGTGTCCTCTCCTAAAGCAACAAGATGGCCTTGAAAGTGGCATAGGTCACAGATGTCCTGTGTGTAAACTCAGAGACAGTCTGGGAGGTAGAGTGTCCTGCTCACCCTGTGAGCCAGGATCACCCAGCTTTCATACTGGAGGCCCATGTCCTAGGAACCTGCTTCACCCCAGGAAAGGCGGGATGGCTGGCTGGTCACCCTCCTGGGAGGTCACAGTCTGCCCCTGTGAGGGCCTCGCGTCTGAGACGTAGTAGCTCTCCACCGTGGGCTGCTGTGCTCAGAGTGAGCTTCCGGACAAGGAGGGAAAGAAGAAGTCCAATGATTTCAACTTAACAGTATGTGGTTTTGGGTCAAAGATGCCACTGTATTTCTTATTACATATTGGACCTTAATTTTAGTTACCCTCAAAGATACCACTACCACTGTCATCATCTCCCTCACTACCATTGCCATCACTGCCACCATCACCACCATCACCACCACCATCACCA
>PVLA01019009.1:0-13188 GCA_004027455.1 Hydrochoerus hydrochaeris
TTTACAAAATTCCTGTGAGACAACTGCCCTGAGACACTGGACAGGCAGCCAGAGACGGGCAACTAGGACACATATGTTACACCACCGGCCACCTAAGACAGGCACAGGACCAATTGCTGTCCTGCAGGCCCATGACGGGTAAGGCCTGGTTGGGTTCATATGAAGAGTCCTTGACCTAAGACAGGCGCTGTCCTACAGGAAACCAGAGACAGGCAACTAGGACACATATGTTACACCACCGGCTGCCTAAGACAGGCACAGGACCAATTGCTGTCCTGCAGGCCCATGACGGGTAAGGCCTGGTTGGATTCATATGAAGAATCCTTGACCCAAGACAGGCGCTATTCTCACAGGGCCTGCCATACTCCCATAAGTGATAAAGAAAAAAAAAATGTAGGGAGCGGCATGATAGCTTCACAGCTGCTGCTCTATCTCTCCTGTGGGCATCCAGGTGCATCGGCTTACATTTTCCAAGATAATTAAGTAACAAGAGTAAAGTGTTACAAAGATGAAAAAAGTTGATTAACACATGTTGTTTAGGATTGTCCCTGCCTGGCCCTAAGCCTGGGATGCTTCCTGCTTGGGGTTTGGGTTGCTGCCAAAAGTTAGCAAATATATATTCCAGCTTCTGAAAAATAAAGCAGATTCAGATTCACTCCAGACTGGTGTGCAGTGTTTTCTGTCTCTCACTCGCCGACTCCCTGACCACCTTTGGGACCCCTGAGCCCTGCCGCAGCTGGACTCCGGCAAGTTGTAAAATATCAAATAGTCATCCCTGAACTTTCCAAGGATGCTGGTATCCCACCACTAGTAAATTACATATTTAGTTGTGAAATGTGGGCTCCTCTGGTTTCCCCACAGAATCAAAACACATAGTGGTTTCCCTGGCCTTCCAAAGTGTATTCCCTTTAATTTAATCCTTTCTTTAAATGTTTTGATCCCTTTCTCTACCATATACCATAACACTTTTGATACTTTTTTGCTTTACATTTGCCAAAATTCATCTTGCTAATTTACATACAGTACTTTGAAGTTCCTTGCCAAAACATTAAATCTTGTTTTGTGATTGGCTCAATAGCTCATGATGATAAACTGTGTTTTATACAATCTTATTTCTCTTTTCTTTGATATAGCACCTTCATGATTTAGCTTTACATAATTTCTTTTTTTCTACTAGTACCTAAAATTCAAATCCAGCCACTATCTGATCTCACTAACAACACAGCTTCTCTTAGAAGTCTACTACATCGAGAGCAAGATCTGTAAGGAATTGGAGTTTGATACCCTTTCAATTCTGTGAATTCCTGAATATAGGACCTAGTCAAAAAGTAATCATCTTAAAAAAATAATAATCAACTTTCCTTGCCTTACAAAGCAGCCACCAAGCAGGAGAATAGTGCTGGCAGGTTAGCACAAGGATAGGATGATTTGGACTGCCATTTTTTATCTGTAGTTTTAAGGGTTCATTATTTTCCAGCTAGGTCTTATTTTTGGGGAAAGAGTCTTGATGGAGCTGAGCAAGTTATCAGAACAAGAATTAGAAATAAGGTTCAGGAGGTTAATGAACATCTTGTACTTTTTTCAAGGCAATGTTTTCCTCTGCATAAGTTATGCCAATGCTGTGATGTTATCTGTGCTTTACTGAGATAATCCAGTGGTATAATGGGCACTCATTAGTGTATTTTTGATATTTTCTTTATTTCTCTTTTTAAAATTGATCACAAGTTTCTCACTAAAATTTATCAGGTCAATGCTTCATTTGTCTACACTCTAGTATTTTGCTTACCTGTAACATTGTTGTGGGAAAATTCCCAAATCAAACCAAAAGGAAGACTCTTCACACCGAGGAGAAAGAACATAGCATTTAATTTTTACACCAATGGACTGTTGAATGTTCATGCTAGTGGACTGTTGCAGGATAATTCCACAAAGGCAACAGCACTGCATTTACAGAAAGCTTAGTTTATATAGCATTTAGAAGAAGGAGGTACAAAGCAAGTGATAAAAAGTTACATAATTGGTTATATTCATTGAATCATATATTGACAGGTAGGCTAGTCTTAAAAAGATTGGTTGAAACAAAGGAATTGTTTATCATAATATAGATCCAAATCTTGGCAGGTTTCTGTGGAGCAGCTAATTTAACTTAAACTCAGATCTCTCCTCTGCAAAATCTAAAACTCTTGGATTATACTAACTCTTTGATTTATGTTATGCAGTATACTAAATGTATCAATTACTTAGTAATTATATAGATATAAGATATACTTGTTTTAATTTAGAATTTTCTTTCCAGTGACATTAAACTAGCTTTTACAAGAGCACTGAAATTAATAGAAAACAATAAAAAAAGGTTATTAGGTAGTAGAAATGTAAAGGTAGTCAATATTTGGGGAAATTCAATAAAATATTAATATAGTGTCTATCTGAACATATTATTTTACTATATACTACCATTCTGTTTATTAAACATACATGAAGTAATTTATTTCCAATAAAAGATATATATATATAGTAATAATAATTGAACTTTTATTACTGATGGTAGCTACTATTTACTGATTATTAGCCCATATTTTCTTAGGTTGTACAATACATGATACAAATATTAAAGCCTGAGGTATATTAACCCAAAATTGTCAGATTTTTAAGATTGTTGACATACATATCATCATCTTTATACAATTTACCAAAAAATTAGAAAATGTAGCTGTGATATTTAAATATAAATGTGGGTGCAAGGTTTCCAAGAAATCTTGATGTACAATTTCTACTAGATGTGTTTCACTGTTGCACTATGACAAAGGTGGAAAATCTTAAATCAAAACATCATAAATTAGAGCCATGTGCACTTAGTGATCACTTTACATGTTAGTGTATTTTGAGTTAAATGTGATTTCAGGAAAGCATCAAAACAGAGTAGGACAATGGGCAAGTGTTTATTATCCATTTCCTCAAGATAATTTATCAGAACCTTTCCTTGTTAAACAGTTAAATTCAGTTAAACAGTTAAATTCAAGGACTAGTTACTATCAGTCAAGAGATAATGTTTTTAAGGGTCTTAAATATTTATTAAACAGTTAAATTTAAGGACTATTTACTATCAGTCAAGAGATAATGTTTTTATAGGTCCTAAATATTTATTAAGTTAATTATGAAAGTAGTACATAGAGCAAGTGGGATAAATTGTGTATTTTTTTGGTCACTAACTGACATTAAAAGTTCAACCACATATTCTTTTTGGAGCTAGAGTATAGATACAATTAACTAAAGGACAGGGAATTGTCACTATTCTCCAGGTAAGTAAAACATGACAAAGGGTTATCATATGTATTTGTCAACTTTCTCTTCACCAGGACAAAATACTTGGTACTTGCACCTTAAAGGTGAAAGGTTTATTTTGGCTCATGTTTCAGAAGTTTCAACCCATGATCACCTGGCTCCAAAGCAGAGACATCATTAGGTGAGGACATGGAAAGGAAAGTGCCTCACTTAACACAGCCAAAATCAGTAAGAAAGAGAGGGAGAGACAGAGAGAAGTGAGCCAGAGAGAGACATACCCTTCAAAGTACACCTCCAAATTTTGCAAACCAGTATATATTTACACATTTTAAATGATTATGTTAATGTAGACAAATATGTTTTATACATACTATGTTTAAAGTTTTAAGTGTGTGTATATACATATGCATGCTGAAAAACAGAAATATAGAAATGTATATATGAATTACTATAAATTGGACCCATTATTGAAACAATTCTAGCATAAAAATAATTAAATGAAACAAAATACCTAAAATAAAAAAGTGCAGGATATTATTAGGATATTATTATTACTCTTATGATATTTTCTAGCTGTCACCTTCTTATAAGAGTAAGCACCTTTCAGAAATATTACCAAAATATGTATTTTTTTCATTATCGATATCTATATTGTGTGTAGATACAGTTTGCCACACTGGGTTATTTATAGCATTTAGCTATGTGAATATGTCACAATTTACCCCATCATGTTGATCACAGGAGAATATGAGCATTTCTCAAAGTTGGAGGAATAGTGAATACAACCTGGGTGAAATATTTTCTGCCTTTTAGTGACATTTTTGTTAGGGTATCTAGGAGAAGAATATCTACATTGTGGGGTTTGTACCTATTCAGATTAAAACATTGTTATATTTTTAATAACTGTTGGATATTTTTTAATTCTCTGACTATATTTAACCATTCCATATTCTCTCAAGTTGGTATTTTGTGCCTTGCTTTTTTAACTAGGATGCTTATTATGAGTAATAAGTTTAGTTTTCTCTCTTAGAATGCCCTGTTTTGTGGCATATCTAGTTAAATGTTTTATGCATTCCTCTGCTACAGCGACTGTTTCATCTTAGGTTGATTCCATCGAAGAGCTTTCTATAATCAGGATGGCGTCCTTCTCAGCTCCATTGCTGCTGGTCTTGTCTCCAATACCAGAACTTGCAATTTTATTTTCTTACTGGTGTCTTTTGAGAGTTCAATTTATTATTTTTGAAATCTTCTGGATAGTATTTTTGTATCATGAAGTATCTTTGTCTGCTTTGTGACCATGAAGGTTTTCTGCTTCTTTTTAAACATTTTTTTTTATTTTTAGAGTAAGATCTGTGATGTGATCTATTTTAAATCATTTTTGTAAACATCATGAGGTAGGAATTAAGGATTTTTTTAAATGTAATGAAGTTGGCTTGTGCCACTTACCAAAAATCAATCCATTCCACTCTCTAGTACATGATAGTTTTTGACATAAATACCATAATCATATTTAACTCAATATGTACTGAATATGGGAAGGGACAAGTACACCAATGTAAAGATTTGAGAGTTATAAAAATAAAATAATGGTAGTTTAGTGAAGGCAATGTATCAAGTACAGGTGGTTATAATTTATGATGAATCTACTTAAGTTTTCCAACCTTTGTCATGATGCAGAACTGAAGACAGTAGAAATTACATGTAAAGTTTTAACTCTTCATCTTCTCAAAGCCTGGGATTGTGCACTGCAGTATGCTCTGGGCAGTGCAGTATTCTTTAGGCAGTGGCAGGGGCACTGAGTCAGCCACACAGTCACAAAAGTAAGCAACCTATACTCTACAGTGCTGTTCAGATAGGATGCTCAATAGCTGTGCCCTACTGAATGGATTTCTGACCTACACTGTCTCACTGAAAATGGGTTTATTGAGACATAAATAATTATAAGTCAAGAAATAGGCTGCACATGTAGTTTAAGACTAAGAAATACTATAACATTATCATATCAACGTGTTAAAGAGACATTATTATTTTCAGTAAATGAAAAATGAACTTTTAGTCATCATTTATATAAGAGAACTTGGGAAAGACATGAAATTAATTAACTCTGAAGCCAAATCCCATTTCACCTGGTTTAGGCTGTGTGTCCAGCAGCAGGTCAAAACATCACAGGAATTGACAGAATACTGTGGATAGCAGAGAGGCAATATGATACCAAATACTCTGCACTTGTTTTTGCACACTATCTGAAAATTTTCATAATTAAACATAATGATAACATATTCTAGACAACAGTGATTTCTAAGAGATTGTATGGACATAGAGTATTCAGATAAGAAGTTTTCCAACTGATAAGAAAGGGTTAAGTAACCTCATGATAGACTAAGAATGCTAAGGCAGACTTTGGAAACATTTTTAAGTCTTGTGAACTTACCAACAGATTATTTGTCAGCTGAGAGTGGCTGGATTTCTGGCTTGAGGAACATCAGTGGATTTAATGTCATTAACAGGGATGAAGTGAGTGAAGAAAGTACAAAATCAAGGAAAATATGGTGATAGGAAACCAGTTGAGGAACTTAATTGCCATATGGAAGCTAAAAATGTCATATTTGAAAGCACTGTATTTAGTGACAAAATTTGAAGTTTCTGTAAGAATCAATTCTTCAAATTGCTGTGACAGCACACAATGTAATAGTATACATTTAAATTTACATGAAAATACAGACTGGGTTTTTAGAAATACCACCATTCTTGCTAGGTTTGCCAGTAAGTTTTAGAGTGGTTTGTTTTGCAGTAATTATAAACAGAAGTTTGTTTTTATGGAAGTTTTTGCATGTGCTTGGAACATGAGAGGAAGTAATAAAGGAGATATATGGAAGGAAGAAGGGAGGAAGAGAGAGGGCCAGAGAGAAAGAACTTTTACTAGAGTACCAGGATGACACAAATGTTGATGAGCTCATCTTTATGGAGTTGAGGCAGGGCAGTGTGAGTTCCCCAAGTAGAAATCTTAGAAATGCTTTTTCAGTTATTTTCTTGAATATTCAAGAGTTGCTTGGATAAAACTCAGGGATGGGTCTTGATATGTTGAATAATAATCTACTGTCATTTTGGGCTAATGGGAGTTTCTCATGGTGATTCATTCTTTGATGGAACAGGTGCTGCTGTTGTCTGCACATTAATGGATAAAAGGTTTTCTCCAATTTAGTGATGACCTTTTCGTTTCCATTACTGAATGTCACTTAATGGGCCACATTCTTTCTGCAAATGAAAAAAATGAAAACTAAATTTCAAAGAAAAAAATAGCATTTGATCCAATAGCTCTTCACGGAGATGATATTTAAAATGGTCAGTGTAATTATTTTATTCAGTTTATCACTAATTCTTTCTGTCTGCTTATCACTGCTCTTTGCCTTCCAGTGTCACATGAGTAAATACTATTAAGTGGAGGTTGATCGTGTGGCTTTCCTGAGAAACTCGAGGTAAAGGTTTAAAGAGATTTAAAAGGAAGTCTGGCTTTTATTCAAGAAAGACTTACTTAAATCTGAATCATCTTTGAAATCATAAATTTGTGAGACATTATTCTAATTAACACGTTCCTCTGACAAAAAATGTTAAAAACCATCCTGATACTGTTATAGATAGCTAAATTATATAGAAATATTGCAGGCATGGCCTGGGCCTTCAAGAGATCAGGGCAGAGGACAGCTGCAGCTGGAGGTGCATTCATTGCCAGCCAGGCTTCAAGAGAAAGAACTACCCTCCTGTGCACTTTCCCTAGGGATGAAGAGCAGTGACTGATATTCTAAATTGGCATCAGTCACCTTGGGGTGGGGACAAAGCCTCCTTAACCCACTCCTTCCAAGAAAGTCCTTGTCTGTCCCATGTATACTTGCTATGTGACTCATTTCTCCATTTGACCCCATTTACTCAATATTATCCTAGTGACTGCACTTGTATACTTATTAGTTGACCATAGTTTTATCCCACCTCACACCTATCATATGATTTGCCTTTGGATCAATATTACATAAGTGACTATACTTGTAATTTTATTGAGTCCCACTTTAAACCCTTCTCACCATTTGGCTTTGTTCAGTAGATACCCTTAAGAAGCAGTGGGTTGACAGGCAACCCACTTGGAGGGCCCCCTTCTGTCCCTCTCAGACAGAAACTTTGTTCCTCTCAGTAAATTCTTTATATTCAGCCTCTGTTGCTCTTAGAAATCATTCCTGGATTTTAAAGAACACAAACTTAGCATTTTGGACATCCAGCAAGTTGAGAGTGTTATCCTCCTGTATGAATGCTTTATGTCTATATAGACTACTTTTTCATTGTATAATTTAAAAAGCCCAATTTATTATATATTTTAAATTTAAATAAAATGCATTGTAAAAAAACACAAATCAGGAGTATGCATACCTTTTCTTTTTTTCTCTACTCTCTCCTCCCTTCCTTTTCCCTTCCTTTCCAAAACCCTTTATCCAAAAGCTGTCACTGGGACCAAACAAAGTGAGCAGAGGATATGCAGAGCATTCCTGGCTCAGAGTTGAGAGTCAGAGTCCAGGCAGGTTTGTGGAGGTGATCACAGCCAAATGGAGAAAGGGCATAAATTGAAGATGGCCGCCAAGGGCAGGAAGTTAGATGTGTGGGGTGACTTGAGTGTCCATATGGGAAGACGACAGCTTGGACAGGGAGTAGGAGCCAAAGACATGTCACATGGGTGAACAAATAGGGAAGGAAGAACAAAGGTATTGGAACTTAGTTGAGATGTCCAAATACAACAAGGGCTTCCAGGTTATTTGCACAGAGTCATAGTGATCTAGGGATGATATAAGACTGCCAAATAATATAAGGGAACTGTATCTCCCAACCTGCTAGATGTTGTGTTCTATAAAATCAAAGAATGAATGTTGGGAACAACAGAGGTTAGGAGTAGGAGACATATACTGAAAGAAAGAAAGTTGCTGTTTGAGAGAGATAGAAAGCATCCTGAGTGCCTTCCCTCTCTGTGATATTTTATTGAGGGAAGGTGGGTTCAAGGTGGGACAAATCTATGATCAACCAATGATGCTGCAAGTATTGGTTGCTTAAGTGATACAGGTCCAATGGGGGGTTACAAGGTGGGCATGAAGTGGGAAAAAACTGTGGTCAATCAATAAGATAATGACAAGATATTTATGAAATGGGAATCAAATGAGAAAGCAAGTCACAGAGCAGGCACACATGGACAGAATATAGATTTTCGGGGCAGGAATAGGCCAGGGAGGTTTTGGTTTCCCACTCCGAAACCTATTTAGAATATCATTAGCTGCCCTCCTTAGGGGAAGTATATGGGTGTAATCATTCCTTTTTTGTCCTGAGGTCTGACCTTAGAGGAATTCATCTCCAGCCACAGTTGTCTTCTATATTGACCTCTCCAGGGCCCAGCCCTGTCTGACTGCCTATAGTATTTCTAAATAACTTGGCTCTTTACAATAGTTCAAAAATATATGGAATCACGTGTGAAAGGGCAAAGATAAATGATGCTAGAAATGAAATATTGTGCTAAGAGTAAAATTATCAAAGTCATCAGTGTCTCAAAAATATGATTTTAAATGTACAATCATCTCTACTCTCTATATTTCTTACTATATGTGGTATAGTAAGAAAACAATTTGGCTATTTTTGCACCATTCCTCTCATTTGTCTTTGTTATGAGCCAGTTTTGACCACATCTGATGTTCTGATAATGAATTGACCTAAGGCAGATTGTGACTGGTCACCCGAAAGCCCAAGGGGTTAAAGGAGTTAGAATTTTGATCCCCTTTCCCTGATCTCTGGGAATGGTTTGGGGTGTGGATACTGAGCTTCATATATTGGAGACTGAGATGGTGACACATGATGTGAAGGAGTGGCAGCTCAGCATCCCTTTGTCACACCCTATTCTGTTCATCTATTCATCTAGTTACACATTTATGTGCTTTTCAGAACCTGTAATAAACCAATACACACGAGTAAAGTATTTACTTGGATTGTCTGACTCATCCTTACAGAGTAGTCAAGTCAAGAAGGGAGAATTTAGGATTTAACTTATAGCTTGTTAGAAGCATAGGTAGAGACTAAGACTTGGGGTTGCTATCTGATGTGGGAGTCAGCCTAGCAAGCCTGAACCACTAACCTATGGGATCTGATGCTGTCTTCAGGTAGGAAAAGTGAATTTTAAAATGGATTATAGGAAATCCTGGTGAGGTCCAGAGAATTAGAAAATTACTGAATGTAAAAAAAAAAGAAATCCATTATCTGAAGTGTATTGCATATATTGAGTGGTGAGAGAAAATGAATTTTTTTTCTAGGATATTATAAGAAAACCCATAAACCAAAAAATTAGAATTTGAACATCATTTTTCCTTCATTCAATCATTTAATTATATGATTTATGTAGAAATGTTCCTTTAACTATGTTGATGTTACCTGTCATAAGTTGAAAACACCCTAAAGTGAAAATGAATTTAAAAGGCCCATTCTACTGATGTTCATAGTTTAACCCAGCCTAACTTAGTACATGTTCAAAATCCCTACAAGTATGTGAAATCATTTAGCACAGAGACCATTTTAATGTATTAAATACTTAGCTATTAAATATTCATGTAACATATTGAAGTCTTGTATCAAAAGAGGATTGATAACACAGTACCTTGTAGAGCATTGTGTATTCTGCCATAGTCTTCCTCACCTTGAAAGTATTGGGTCATATGTCATTAGCATGGAAAATGATCAAGACTTAAAATTTGATTTATGGTTTCTTTGAAATGTGTATCAACTTTACACCAATATAAACTCTAAAGTCAAACTGAAATCAGGGATAATCTGTATAAGGAATAGTATTGAGAAGACCTCACAGCAGGGAAAACCCAATGAAAAATGCAAATGGACAAAAATGGAATCCAAATTTAACTGTTTTTATTTAAATTTTGCCTTTAGAAAAATATCTTATTCCTTCATAAATGGGAAAAAACATATCTAACCTGAAGAATTTTAATTAGCTTCATAAATATGAATATTCTCTGAGCTATGATCAGCTTAATTTCAAACCACCACAAAGAAGGGGTTATCACAAAATAGTGACTGTTGTACTTTGGACCTGGACAGTCTCTGAGGACATATGTGTTAAAAGATTGTTTATCAGCCTGGGGCACCCCTGAAAAGAGGTCAAACAACCTTTAGGAGGTGAGCTCTAGTGAAAGGAAAGCAGAGTTTTTTAGGGAAACACCCTTGAAGGATCTGAAGGGTCCCTGATCCCTTCCTGTTTCTCTTTACTTGTTGGTGGTTGGCATAAGGTAAACACTGCATACCTTTAAAATGAGCTCCCACCACAGTGTACTGTCACCATAAGTACTATTTGTCCAAAGGCAATGGAGCCAGGGAACCATGGGTTAAAATCTCTGGATGAGCCAAAATAAACCTTCCTTAATTTTAAATTGATTACTCAGGTATTTTGTCACAGTGCTGGAAAGCTGACTGACATCATGAGTCACACTTATTTTCCCCAATGCAGAGAGAAGTTATTTTTACATTATGTTTAAAAATATGTGACTTAATAAAAAAAATGTTACTAAAAATGCTGTCACAGAAACCTAGAATGAATTGTAGATCTCTTGAAGATCTTTCCTTAATGATGATTGCTCCTGATCAAGTGTTTGGGAGACTGTAGAAATTGCTTAAAAAAAGACAACAAGCAATAAAATGTGTTATATGGATTGACTTTTCAGGGGAGATGTCTATAGAGCACATATCTGTTTGAGAGTGTTTATCACAGTAGAATGTCTTTCAAAACTGGAATGAATCATCTCAAATTCAGCCACTGCTCTGTCAACTATGCTTAAGGCATAATCTAGATGTTTACAAAAATGCTCATGGCAATTTCACAAGGTGTAAATTCCATCTTATTATACTTCTTTCTTTGCTCCTCCCTAAGAAAAAATCTCTGCATGCAGAAAAAGTTTTGTTCTAAGATTACAGCCATTTGGTCACACCTTCTGGTTCTGTTTGTAGTTTTAGTCATCTTACCATTTCCACCTTGTCTGTAGTTACTTTCTTCTTTGCTGTGGAGAATTACTTAAAGTCCTCTGTGAGGGCTGGACTCAGCTTCTTTGAAACTCCTCTCAGGAACCACAAAGGTTCTTAATTTGGCCTTCAATCATTAAAAAGGTTTTCAATTCATTTTACCATTGTGTTAGAAGAACCCATATTCAAGGCAGCCATAGCCTTAAAAATATGCATTTCTTTAAAATAATAAGACTTAAAAGTTGTAATAGGATAGAAGACAAGATGGCCAATCAGTGAGCAACAAAATATAAAGCCTCCCAGGAGAAACAACTCATTTGCCAGAATAAAACATCCTGGAGTGACCCAGACAGAGGGAAATGGATCCTTGTGACACAGGAAGAAATTAAAACGTAAAAAAGCTCATCAAATACTTCAGGACTACAACTGAAACAGCTAAAAATTATGGGACACAGCATTTTCATGGTGACTTGCCAAGTTTGTGCCAGTTTGAATCTGTGCCAGCCAGCAGAGCTGCCCAAACTCCTTCCCGCCGCCACTCACAGGAAATACAGCAGCGCTGAAGTTAGGGGTTGGTGAGCCCAGCAGAGAGCGGAGCCAGCAAAGGGACCTTCACTGATCCATGGTCAGTGCTGGGAATGGGACCCCCCCCATGGGAGGGACACAGCCAGATGGGCAATATGTTGGAATCAGGCAGGAGGAACCAGAACTGGGAGTGACAGTGACTTCAGTTAGTTGCTCCCTCCCCAAAGTAGATTCATGGGATTTGCTTGGACTGGGCCACGCCCCTGGCTGGGACCCAATGAGCCATCCTGAATCAGTTCCCTGTGCCTAGCACACAATAACTGGTTGAAGGCACCAGAAGTTTGGTTGGCCCAGTGGGGAAAGGCAGGCATAGGGACAACTACTTACATGTCAGTGAAAAGAGCAGGCAGGAGAGGGCAGAGTTCCCTTGCCAGCATGCTTCAGAGGAAATGTGGCCAACAGGGAAGAGAGCTGGGACCTACACTGTAACCTATGTGGAGGAATCCAGGGCCATGACAGGAGAGAGAGGCAGGAGGAGGCCCCCAGCCCAGAACCCTGAGAGCACTGATCCAGGAGAAGGAAAAACAAGGGAGACTGAGGGCAGCAAACACACAACATGGCTTCAATGGACATTAAGAGATATCTTCAAGACCTTGTAGATGAGCTCAAAACTGAAATATTAAATCAGGTAAAGCAGGATATGAGTAAAGTAATAAAGAAATGCTCTCAGGAAGCATCTCTTACGATGATACAGAGAGAAGAAGGGAGGAACACACAAAAAAGGAGAGAAACATTTGATAAAGAATATAAAGAAAATATAGAATACATAAAGCAGGTTCAAAGAGAATACCAGGAAATTAAATACTCCATTGAAAGCTGGCAAAACTCCTTAAAAGAAGCTAAGGATAGACTATCAAATCTTGAAGACAAGTTGGCAGTGTGTGATCTCTTAAAAATAAAAGAAAACAGGCAGTAACAATACAAAGGCTAGAAGATGACAAGAGAATCTACAATTTAAGAATAAGAAATGTGAATGAAGAAGCAGGAATACATACAGGTGAATTACAAAGGCTATTCACAGAAATAATTAAGGAAAACTTCCCAAGCATGGGAAAAGAAAATGATATTCAGTTGTGTGAGGCATACAGAACTCCAGCCACCTACAACCAAAACAGATCTACACCCAGACATATAGTAATTTAGATGGGCTGGGGATTTAGCTTAGTGGATTAAGTGCCTGCCTAGCAAGCATGAGGTCATGAGTTTGATCCCTGGTACCAAAAGAAGAAGAAGAAGAAGAAGAAGAAGAAGAAGAAGAAGAAGAAGAAGAAGAAGAAGAAG
>PVLA01019010.1:0-13189 GCA_004027455.1 Hydrochoerus hydrochaeris
TTGAGATTTCACCTCACTCCAGAAAGAATAGCTTCCATCAAGAAATCAACTGATAACAAATATTGGCGAGGCTGTGGGGAAAAAGGAACACTGCACCACCATTGGTGGGAATGGAGACTACTATGGAAACCATGTGGAGAATTCTCAGAAAACTAGGATTGGAAGTTCCATTCAATCCAGCTATTCCCCTCCTGGGTATTTTCCCAGAAGAACTGACAAGTTCATATCACAGAGATATATGTGCACCCATGTTCACAGCAGCACAGTTTGTAATAGCTAAATCTTGGAAACAACAAGGTGCCCATCAACTGCAGAGTAGATGAAAAAAATACTCAGCTATAAAAAGGATGATCTTGAGGCCTTCATCAGTAAATGGAGACAACTTGAGACTATCCCCATTAGTGAAATAAATAAAAATCATATTTATAAATATCACATTGTATCTCTAGTGTAAAAACTGATAAGAACTATAGGAGTAATAAAACCCAAAATGTGCAATTGCTATTGTAAAAAAGAGAGAAAAGAAAGTGCTCTAAGGGATATAACTGCATGTATGTTTCAGTATGTAAAACAGATGACCATATTGCTGAATCTTTGTTGGATCTTTGAGCAGAACTCTTTTCAGTCTCATTGTTTGAAAGTCTACTATGCATCCATTAATTTTGTAAGTTGAAAAACTACATCCAAGATGACCATATGTAATTTATCAACTAGTGATTTCTTAATGTTTTTTCTCTTTTTTTCTTTTAGAATTCTGTGTTGTTGCTACCATTTTTTCTTTTGCTTTTTTTCTCTTTAAATAAAATTTTTAAAAATGAAAAAAAAAGTGAAAAATAAGAATAAAGATGAACAGAGCCTAAAAGACCCATGTGTCATTCATTAAGTGGAACACTACTACTACTACTACTACTACTACTACTGAGAATGTACCAGCAGAAGAGATAGAATATTTGAAAAAACAATGCTTGAAATTTTTCTAAATCTGATGAAATGTGCTTAAAAGCTCAATTAACTCCAAGTATGCTGAACAAAGATTCCCACTTTTATAATGTTTCAAAAGTAAAGACAAAGAGGAAATGTTGAAAACAGCAAGAGAAAACCGACTTGTCACATACTCTTTTGTCAATAAAGTTACCGTATTTCTCATGAAAAGATTGGGAAGTTATACGGCAGATGTTCATACATTAATGTGCTAAATGAGGAGAATCCCGCAAGGATCATATATCTGGAAAAACTGTCTTTTAAAACTGAGAAAGAAATTAAAACAGTCTTAAACATACAAAAGCTGAAGGAGATCATTAATACCAGACTTTCATTGCAAGAAATATGCCAGGAGTCTCCACAAGAAATGTGCAACGGAGTCTCACATGGTGAAACAGAAGAATAACAGTAACTCAAAGCTCTATGAGAAAATTAAGATGTAAATAAAGGCAAATAGGACATTATGTAAGTGAGTATTACTGTAACAACATTTTATAATTTTATTTTGTACATAATTAAGGACAGATGCATTGGAGAGATTGTTAATTCATATTTTTGGGCACACACTGTATGCTATCTTTGAACACCAAGAACTGCAATAGGTAAAGAAGGAGCTATAATGCAGCAGAATTATTGCACATTGTTTAAATTAAGCAAGTATCAATTCAAACTAAAATATTATAATTTTGGGATATTCAATTTAATTGCCATCATAACTAGAAAGAAAACAGACATAGAATGTACACAAAAGAATGGGCTATAAATATGTCATGTAAAAGAAACTAAACAAAAAATATAATATAATGAAGAAAATGGAGAAAAAAGCTACAAGGTAAACAACAAAATAACAGATATCTTGCTTATTAGTAATTACATTAAATATAGATAGAATAAACTATTTAAAAGACAGAGATTGGAGAGGAGCTAAAAATGGCTGATCAGTGAGCAACAAAAGACAGAGCCTTTCAGTAGAAACAACTCATATGCCAGAATAAAACATCCTGGAGAGATCCAGACAGAGGGAGATGGATCCTCTAGACACAGGAAGAAACTAAAAGGAAAAAAGCTGGTCAAGCACACAGTCTCAGGGCTACCATGTGCTTTTGTTGCAACCTGCCGAGCCACCCCAACTTGCCCCTGCCTCGACCCACAGTGACCCGCAGAGCTGACCAAACTCACTCCCACCGAAACTGACAGGAGCTACTGTCCCTTTGAAGTCAGGGGTTGGTGAGCCCAATGGAGAATGGAGCTGGCAAAGGGACCTCTATTAACTCGCAGTTAGTGCTGGGTATAAGACCTTCCCATGGGAAAGGAGCGACAAAATGGGTGACCTGTTGGAATTGGGCAGGAGGAGCCTGAACTAGGAACAACAGTAACTTCAGTTGGTTGCTCCCCCCTCAGAGCAGATTTGTGGGATTTGCTTGGCTTGGATCATGCCCCTTGCGGGGACCCAATAAGCTGTCCCAAACCGATTCCCTACACCTAGCATACACTAACCTGGTGAAGGCCGCTGAAGATTGACTGGCCCATTGGGAAGGGGCCAGCATAAGCGGGCCCTGCTAACACCTCAGTGACAAAAGCAAACAGGAGAGAGCAGAAATCCCTTGCCAGTGTGCTTCAGAAGCACTATAACCAACAAGGAAAGGGCTAGGGCCTCCACTATACACCTGTATGGAAGAAACCAAAAACTTTACAAGAGAGAGAAACAAGAAAAAGCCACCAGTGTAAACCCCTGAGACCAGTGATCTAGAAGAGAGAAGTACAAAAGAGACTGCAGGCAGCAAACATGCAACATCAGTGGACATTAAGAGATATCTTTGGGACCTTGTAGACAAGCTCAAAACTGAAATATTAAATCAGGTGAAGCAAGATATAAGTAGATTAATAAAAGAAATGCTAAGCACCTCTCAAGAAGACATAGACAGAAGAAGGGAGGAACACACAAAAAAAGGAGAGAAACATTCAATAAAGAATATAAAGAAAATCTAGAATACATGAAGCAGATTCAAAGAGATTACCAGGAAATTAAAAACTCCATTGAAAGCTGGCAAAATGCCTTGAAAGAAACTAAGGATAGACTATCAAAACTTGAAGACAAGTTTGCAACATGTGATTATGAAAGGAAAGATCTCTTCAAAATATCAAGGAAATAGGCAGTAACAATACAAAGGCTAGAAGATGACAAGAGAATCTATAATTTAAGAATAAGGAATGTGAGCAAAGGAGCAGGAATAAAAACAGGTGAATTACAAAGGCTATTCATGGAAATAATTAAGGAAAACTTTCCGAGCATGGGAAAAGAAAATGATGTTCATATATATGAGGCATACAGAACTCCAGCCACCTACAACCAAAACAGAGGTACACCCAGACATATAATAAGATACCAGAAATTCAATATAAAAACAGAATATTAAAAGCTGTCAGAGAAAAGAAGCAGATCACCTATAAAGGAAAGCCCATTGAGTTCATAGCAGACTTCTTGACATAGACCATCAGATCAAGAAGAACTTGGAGTGAAGTATTCCAAACCCTGAAAGAAAATAACCACCAGCCCAGATTGATGTACCCTGCAAAACTGTCTGTAGAAATTAATGGAGAAATCCCTAATGAACATAGATGCTAAAATTCTCAATAAAATATTGGCAAACAGGATGCAGCAAATCATCAAGAAGATTAGACACTATGACCAAGTGGGATTCATCCCAGGCATGTAGGGATGTTTCAACATATGTAAATCAATAAATGTAACCCACCATATCAACAGAGCCAAAAGAATCACATGTTTATTTCTATAGATGCAAAAAAGCTTTTGATAAAATCCAACACCAATTCATGATAAGAACCTTACAGAGAATTAGAATAGATGGTCTTTACCTCAATATGATAAAGGTGATCTATGACAAACCAACTGCCAGTATCATTTTAAATGGCCAAAAACTCAAAACCTTTATGATGAAATCAGGCACATGACAAGAATGTCCCTTATCACTGCTCCTATTCCACATAATACTGGAAATATTAGCCAGAGTAATTAGACAAGAGAGAGAAATAAAAGGAATACAGATAGGAAAAGAGCAAGTTAAATTATCATTACTTGCAGATGACATGATACTCTACATCGAACACCCCCAAAACTCCATTGAAAGACTCCTAGATATAATAAATAAATTCAGCAATGTAGCTGGATACAAAGTCAATACTCAAAAATCAAAAGCATTCTTATACACTAATAACAAATCACCGAGAGAGAGATGAGAAGCCACACCCCTCACACTAGCATCCAAAAAGTGAAATACTTAGGAATTAATCTAATGAAAGATGTAAAAGAGTTGTACAGGGAAAATTATAATACCCTGAAAAAAGAAATCAAAGAGGACCTCAGAAAATGGAAAGACATCCCTTGTTCATGGATAGGAAGAATAAATATCGTGAAAATGGCCATTCTCCCAAAATCGTTATACACATTCAATGCAAGCCCAATGAAAATACCACTAACATACCTCATAGATCTAGAGAAATCACTCCTAAAATTCATCTGGAACCAGAAGAGACCTAGAATAGTAAAGGCAATTCTAAGCAGCAAAGCCAAGGCAGGAGGCATCACAATCCCTGACTTGAAGTTATACTACAAAGCTACTGTAATAAAATCAACATGGTATTGGAATAAAAACAGACCTGAGGATCAATGGAATAGATTAGAAGATACAACTACAAACACACTCAACCACCTTATCTTTGATAAAGGGTCCAAGCATGTTCACTGGAAGAACGATAGTCTCTTTAATAAATGGTGCTGGAAAAACTGGCTATCCATTCACAAAAAACTAAAATTAGACCCATGCCTGTCACCATGTACTAAACTAAAATCTAAATGGATCAAAGATCTAAACATTAAAAACAGAAACACTAAATCTGTTAGAAGACAAAGTAGGTAAAAATCTTGAAGACATAGGGTTGGTAGAGAATTCATGAACAAGAACCAAACTGCATGGGAAATACTTCCCAGAATCAATAAATTGGATCATATCTTATTAAAGAGTTTCTGCATGTCCAAAGAAATCTCCAGCAGAGTGAAAAGAAAACCCACAAATTGGGAAAAAATCTTAGTGAACTGTCCCTCAGACAAAGGACTTCTGTCTAGAACTTATAAAGAATTAAAAAAAACAGACCCTTGAAATTCAAAGACCCTGTCCAAATATGGGTATCTGAGATAAACACACAGTTCTCAGATGAAGAAATATGAATGGAAAATAAATACATGAAAAAATGTTCATCATCATTGGTCATTAGAGAAATGCAAATTAAAACCACACTGAGATTCCATCTCACTCCAGAAAGAATGGCCAGGATCAACAAAACTACCAACAACAAATGCTGGAGAGGCTATGGGGAAAAAGCAACTCTTCTGCACTGTTGGTGGGAGTGTAGACTGGTGCAACCACTGTGGAGGTCAGTCTGGAGATTCCTCAAAAAGTTGGGTTTGGAAGTTCCATTTGACCCAGATATTCCACTCTTAGGCATATTCCCAGAAGAACTGAAAACATCTTACCACAGTGATATATGTGCATCCATGTTTATAGTGGCACAATTTGTAATAGCCAGATCTTGGAAACAACCTAAGTACTCATCAACTGAGGAATGGATAAAAAAATTGTACTTTTATACAATGGAGTACTACTCAGCTATAAAGAATGATCACATTGAGATATTTATAAATAAATGGAGGCAACTTGAATCCATACTCATAAGTGAAATAAATCAAACTCACATGTATAAATACTGTATAGTTTACCTAGTGTAATAAATGGTAAGAGTACATAAGATGTTATGGTAATAATAGTTCACCATTATATTGCTTTGAAGTCTTATGTTTTCATTCATTGGTTGGAATGTTTTTATTCTGTTTTGTTTGATCTTAATATATGTAATGGCATGAATAGTTACTTTGAAGAATAGATAATATGGCAGCCATTGTTGATTTAATATCATCTTGCTCTGAAGTCCTATCATGCTTCTGTTTTTCTATCATCATTGGTTCTATCATGTTGTGTCTTACTGGATTTTAATATGCATGATAGTATAAAGAAATTTTTATGGAAAATGAGATAATATAGTAGCCATTGTTCATCTTAGGTTATTTGGTTCAGAATGCCTTGTAATACTTTGATTGTCTTGAGTGGTTTTATTCTATTTTGTTATGTTTGATGTTATTGTGTATAAAGTTAAGCTCAACTATTTCAAAGAAAGAGACATTATGATAGCTACTGTTAATATCCAATTGTCTTGTTGTGAAGTGCTGTGTTGCTTACATTGTTCTGTTCTGATCTGCTTAGATCTGTCCTCTTTTGTTTTATTCTCTTTAAAATGAAAAAAAATTAATGGAGAAACAAGATGCTTCCATGACAAAGAGGAACTAGGGGAATTTGTGACCAACCTTACAGAGAATACTGAAGGACATTCTAGAAAGTGAGAAAAAAAAATACCAGGATTTCAGGAACAGAAATGTCAGGATTTCAGTGGCAGAAAAGCCTCAATGAACAGGGCAGGCAGTAGAATGAAGGAGAAAAGTTAGACAAACAATGGTGGAAAAACAGCACAGCAGAAATGAAGCAGAGAAGGGTGGTTATAATCTCTCACATAGATGACCTTGATACACTAAAAAAAAAAAGACAGGCAGAGTAGATCAGGAGATAGGGTCCATCGAGATGCTCTGTATAGGAACTATAATCAACCAGAGAGAGGGTTTATGGACCGAAAATCAAATATGTGAAAACAATGCTCTATGTGACAGGGAGCCAGAGAGAAATAGGAGCAACTTGACCACCACCTGCAGATAGGTTGGAAAGACAGGATACTTACATGCAGTAGAGAACTACACAGATATATCGAAGGAAAACCTTAAGGCTTTTGTAGGTAAAGGAATACAACATGAGATCAAGTCCAGGAGTCAGAAGGTTTGGAACTACTTAGGTAAATAGCAGGTTGCCTCCCTCAATCTAAAAACTGAGGAGGGAGTTGGTGGGACCCAAAATGCACAGCACCCTGTTGGAGTGAAAGGGGAAATAGTCTAAAGAAAGAAGACAGAGGATATTGTTAATAGTGTATCAGGATTTGAAACCCACATTACTCACACTACTTTATTTAGATGGATTATATTCTGTCCCAGTTTGTCTACTTGTACTAGATTTGAGGGCAAAGAGAGTTATCCCAAAAATAGCAGGATAGAGTACAGTAATCATTCTTAATTTCCTATTAACTTAATCTGAAGCTCTGTATAACTTATACTGTTTTACCATGACTGATTGTAACTGAATCTGGTTTGTTAGATCACTGTTTTGTATTGACAGATTTTATTCAAAGCTGTTATGATTGATAGTATCAAGTCTGAGAGTATAGGCAACTACACTGAAGATGACAAGATTCACTAGGATACCCACTCTGCCTTTGAAGTTTTACACTGTCTACAATGTTTTATTTTTACTAATATTGTTATGTACTGCTATATTCAATTATACTGCTATATTCAATTATGCCTGATGATATAGACAATTCTATTGAAGATAAGAGACAGCACAGTAACCATTATAGGTCACCTTGTACTGTGGTTTATATGACTTTTTGGTTTCATGTTTTTAAAAGAATTTGGTTTGTTTTGTCTTGGTAAGTTTTGTTTTTCCCTCTAATACAGAAAGGATAGAAATACATGTAGGGACTCATGCATGCGTAGCTGTTTACAATCTCACTGTTTGAATGTCTACTTTGTATGCTTTAATTTTATAACTTGAACAACTATTTCTAAGAGGACAATATGTAATTTATCAACTAGTGATTTCTTATTGTTTATCTTTTTTTGAAATTCTGTATTATTTCTACCCTTTTCCTGTTTTTTCTCTCTTTAAATAAAAAAGAAAAAAGAGAGAGAGAGATTGGCTAAATGGATAAAAGCATATCAACCAAATACAATTTGTCTATAATAGTCTTTCTTACATTAGGCATCAAGGCATAGGCACACTAAATATGGAAGGATAGAAAAAGACATTGCATGAAAATAGCATCTAAAGAAAAGAGGCGGTTATATTAATATGATATAAATAGACAACAGAGGCAACAAAACTATGAACATCATATATTACTAAAAGGCTGAAGAGAGCTAGAAACTAGAATAGAAGCAAACTCTTAAACATACTTATATACCTAATAAAAGACCATCAAAATATATGAAGCAAAACCTGACAACATTAAAGTAAAAATGAGTTATAGTGTTGAGACTTCATTACCCAACATTGCAAACCAGAAAAACTAGACAGAAGACTAAATAAGGAAATCAGAAACTTAACAAACATTGCATATATCACATAAGAATAATTTATAGTGGGGGACAGAGCTCAGTGGCACAGCCCTGGCCTGGCAAATGTGAGATCATGAGTTTGATTACTGGTACAAAAAAAGTAACATATACACATTTAGTGGGAGTATTCTATGTCTATTTAGATCTATGTGGTAGAAAAGACATTTTCAGATGTATAAGAAAAGGAGAGTTTCACTACAAGAAATATACAGGGGACTCTGAAGGATGATATGAAAAGATACTAGATAGCAACTCAAACTCATATAAGGAAACAAAAATCTAAAGGCAATTACATGGGCAACTATAACAGGTAGTACTTAGTACTTTATCTACCAAGTAGATATAAAAATCAACTAGATTTAACAGATATATATGTGGAAAATTCTACCCATTAATACTATACATATTCTTAAATGCAATATAAATTTTTTTAGCAAAAAAAAATCCTATGTTGGCCATAAATTAAAGTCTCAATATAGTTAAAGAGGATATAATACATAGTATCTTTGACCACAATGGGCTGCATAGTTAGAATTCAATGACATGTACAGTTGCAAAATTTATAGCTACTTTGGGAAGATATCCTTTGTTTCTGGTTAGGCAGAACCAATATAGTGAAAAGTGCCACACCTCCAAAACTGTTATACAGATTTAATACAATCCTAATCAAAATATCAATAGTATTCCTCACAGATACATAGAAAACAACCTTAAAATTCATAAAGAACCATAAGAGGCTTAGAAAAGCAAGAGCAATTCTGAGCAACAAGGACAAGGCAGGAAGAATCACAATCCCAGATCTGAAGCTAAACTAAAAGGCTATAGGGATAAAAACTGCACAGTACTGACAAAACAAAACAAAATATAAAACAAAATAAATGAAAACAAAGCAAAACAGAATGAAAGAAATAAAAACAAAACAAAGCATACCAGAAGATTAATGGAACATATTAGAAGATACAGAAACAACTCCATAAACACTCAATCAACTTACCTGTTATAAAGAGGCTAAATAACTTTACTGTAAGATACACAGCCTCTTTAATAAATTATTCTAGGAAAACTGACTTTCCATATGCAAGAGGAAAGTTCAATCTTTATTGAACCTGGACCCACATCTCTCATCATGGACTGAAATAAAATCAAAATGGATCAAAGATCTAAATATCAAAACAGAAAACAATCTGCTGAAAGAATAGGTAAAACTCTCAAAGACATAAATGCAGGTGAAGACTTTATGAACAAATTCTGATTGCACAGGGAATATTACAAAGAATCAACAACTGGGATCACATCAGATAAAAAGGTTTTGCACAGTAAAAGAAACTAGCAACAGAGTGAAGAGAAAACCTACAGAATGGGAAATTTTTTTTATCTGCTCTGCCTTAGTCAAAGGACTAATACCTAGAATATACAAAGAACTAAAAAAATTAGACCACAAAAATTTAAAGACCCAAGCCAAAATGGGCATTTGAAGTGAAAAGACAATTCTAAGATGGAGAAGTATAAATAGCAAATAAATGAAAAAATGTTCAACATTACTGTTCATTTCAGAAATGCATATTAAAATAACACATTTCTTCTCACTCCAGAAAGAATGACTATGAGGAAGAAATCAAACAATAACAAATGCTGGCATGGATTTTGGAATATAGGAATGCTTTTCCATTGTTGATGGGAGTATAAATTGGTACAATTTGGAAATTAAATTGGTATAATATGAAAATCAGTATGGAGAATCTTCAGAAACTAAAACTAGAGTTTCGATTTGATCCAACTATTCCCCTTTTTTGATATCTTCCCCAAAGACTTAAAGATATCACAGTTATGGATATATACAATGATATATCCATACCTATATTTATAATAACAATTTATAATAGAGAAGTCTTGAAAACAGCTCATATGCCTATCAACTGATGAATTAATAAAAATGTCATATTTATATACAATGGAGTACTGCTCTGATGTAAAGAAGGATAAAGTTGCATGCCACAGGGAACATCGCAGACGCCCGCCTCAGGTGTAAGCTGCCTGGAACCACCCCTGTGGGCCCGCCCGCCACCTCACAGAAGCCCACCCCAGGCTGAAAACTGCCCTGGACTGCTTCTGCTGGGCCCATCCTCCAACTAGGAACATCAGAAGACCTCAGCAGGCTCCAGTCATTGTGAAAAACCTTGGAACTTTGCTCCCAGGTGGCGAACCTTGGACTGCAGCAGATTAACTGTGTCAGTGTGGTGAGTATGCCCCTAAAATAGAGGTGTACAGTGGGTAAATGGGGCCAGTAGTAAAACCCCCTCCAACTAATTTTAAGACCTTGGTGAGTCTGAAAAGAGTGTGGGTGACCCCCTCCTACACATAGAAAACATCAGGCAGAGTGAAAATGACAAAAGAAAAAGCAAAATGGAGTCTGAAGCATATAGTTCACAAGAAGCAAGTACAGGAGACATTGAAATACAGGACCCCAAAAGTAACACACCAGGAATCTTTGAAAAGATAGTGAGTGCAATAAAAAAAACAACTCCATGAGAATATAGGGGAAATCAAATTAAAAGTACTCTCCCATGTAATGACAGAAATAACAACTTTAGTAAAGGAGATGTTGAATGGAGCTAAAGAAGAACTAGAGAAAAAAGTACATGAGCATGGGAAACTGATTGAAACCTTGAATTAACCATATAGAAAACAAGCAGAATTCATGAAACAAACTCAAAGAGACATCCAAGAAACAAAAAATTCTATTGAAAGCATGCAAAACCACCTAAAGGAAGTTGAGGATAGGATTTTGGAGCTTGAGGACAGGATTGAAATTAGTGATCAGAAAGGATAGAACTTTTAAAAATAACAAAGCAGCATGAAATGACAATCCAGAAGCTTCATGATGATGCCAAGAGCAACAATATAAGAATAATTTGCACTAGAGAAGATAAAGGAGTCTAGGCAAACAACATACATAAAATATTTACAGATATAATAGCAGAAAATTTCCCAAACATGGGGAAAGAATCTGATATGCAGATAAGCGAGGCATATAGAACACCAAACAGTCACAATCAACATAAATGCACACCCATACAGCATAAAAACAGACATACAGCATAAAAACAGAATATTAAAATCTGCCAGAGAAAAGACACAACTCACCTATCAAGGAAAGCCCATTAGAATCACAGTAGACTTTTCACTGACTTTTCAGCTCAGACATACAGCATAAAAACAGAATATTAAAATCTGCCAGAGAAAACACACAACTCACCTATCAAGGAAAGCCCATTAGAATCACAGTAGACTTTTCAGCAGAAACCCTGAAGTAAAGAACAGCTAGGAGTGAGGTACTTCAAGCCCTGAAAGAAAACAACCTTCAACCCAGATTAATATACCCAGCAAAATTTTCATTCAAATTTAATGGAGAAACAAGATACTTCCATGACAAAGAACAAATGAAGAAATTCACATCCACCAAACCAACCCAAAGAGTACTGAAAGACATACTAGACAGAGATAAAAATGTAAACAACCCCAAAACAACAATAGAAAGAAACCACCAGGTATGATAAACAATTAAATAAGGGGAAAAGCAGAAACAAACAACTGGAACATAGCATGACAAAGACAAGCCAGTACATGTCAGTGATATCCACAAATATAAATGGTCTCAATTCACCTATCAAAAGAAAGATTGACAGAATGGATCAAGAAACAGGATCCCACAATATGATGTAGACAGGAAATACATCTGACCCAAAAGGAAACTCATAGATTAAAAGTCAAAGGATGGAACACAGTATTCCATGTAATAGGAACCCAGAAAAAAGCAGCAGTAGCTATTCTATTTGCAGACAACGTGAATTTCAAAACTAAAATGATTAAAAGAGATAAAGAAGGTCACTACACACTCGTTAGTGGAAAAATTCAAGAGGAAGAACTAACAAGTATAAATATATATGCACCAAATACAGGACAATCCAACTATATAAGACAGATACTAATGGACATAAAAATCAAATACACAAGAACACAATTATAACAGGAGATCTTAACAGCCCATTGTCATGAAGAGATAGATCAACTAGACAAAAAGTCAGCAAAGAAATAGCAGAACTAATTCATACCTGTGAGCAACTGGACTTAGTAGATATTTACAGAGTGTTCCACCCAACCACATCAGAATACACATTCTTCTCAGCAGTGCATGGGACATTCTCCAAAACAGACCATATATTACCCCATAAAACATTCTTAAGTAAATGAAAAGGTATTGAAATCATACCATGCATAATATCTGACCATAGTGCACTGAAATTGGAATTAATGGCAAAAGAAATTGCAAAATCTGCATAAATACATGGAAATTAAATAACAACCTTTTGAACAACCAGTGGGCTACAGATGAAATTAAAGAAGAAATAAAGCAATACCTACAATTCAATGAAAATACAGAAACAACATACTATAATCTATGGGATGCAATGAAAGTGGTCTTAAGAGGGAAATATAGAGCAATAAATTGTCATATCAAGAAAACAGAACAAGCACAAATAAACAACCTAATGCTCCATCTCAACCTTCTAGAAAAAGAAGAGCAAGCTAAACCCAAAGCTCACAGAAGAGAGGAAATTGTAAAGATTAGAGCAGAAATCAATGCAATTGAAACAACAAAAAAAAGAATTAATGAATGAAAAAGCTGGTTTTTTGAGAGAATAAACAAAATTGACAAACCCCTAGCTAACCTTATCAAGAGAAAGAAAGAAAAAAACCCAAATTCATGCAATAAGAACTGAAAAGGGGGAAATTACTACAGATTCCATGGAAATTCAAAAGATCATGAATACCTACTTTGAAAATCTTTACTCACAT
>PVLA01019011.1:0-13180 GCA_004027455.1 Hydrochoerus hydrochaeris
CTTGCAATCCAGGGTCCAAAGAGCTTTGTGATTGAGCTTTATTCCAGTGAGTTATTTCTGTGATCTCTGTTTCTGATATTCTTGAAGGAATGCTCTCTTTTTAAAAAATAACCAGATTCTGAATATCTGTGGAGTATTTGTTTAAGTGGTAGATATCCAGATCTGGTCATTTTTACATCTCCCTTTAAACTTTTATCACACCAATGAGACCTGCTGACTCTCCACCAGAATGGGTACAAGGTGTTTCCTCAGAATTCAACCAGGGCTTCACAGCAGCTGTCACTCATAACAACAGTAAATCTACAAGCAGTGCTGACATTGAAAAGCAAGCAGGAGAACTGACCATCTTCAGAATCTTAGAAATAAAGAGATGGTGTGTCCTGATACAATGTTTATGTTGCCAGTGAACCCGGAAAAGGAACAGGAAGCTCCCTGTGGTGGGTACCACAAAGGGCAGCGAAGCTGGGGGTGGTAGGGGAGGCACCTGACGTCAGGACTGGAAGCCCAGCTCGTCATCATTTTGATCAGTAACAGGAGTAAAAAGCAAGTTTCATATACCCAGCAAATCTGTGTAAGTCCCTGGACAAATGAAAAACTGCTTTGAATATCAATTCCTCGAGTTCTAGCTCGAATGTTTGTGGTAACACTTTACTATAGGCATTATTGTATTGCTCCTGTGAGAAAATTAACTACCCTTAAGGTAAACATTCTTAATTTTTTGTGCTACAGATTCTTGACATCCTGGGAAAGACCATACCTGTCATCTCAGAATAAGACTTACAAGTCAATAATATTGTTCCAAAAACACAATTACAAGGGACAATAATTATCTTAAAATATAATTGTGAAAATATCTCAGAAATGGCTAACATGTTATATAATCATATATGTGCTCCTTTCTGACAACATTAAGATCTGCTTGCAGGTACAATATAACTTTTATTCCAAGAACTTGGGATCCTATATGAAATTCTGCAATATCAGCAACAAATGTACTGTGATATAAAATTACCTACTTCTAATGGTGAAAAGATTAAGGGGTAGTAATAGCACTCCTGTGTTTTTTCCTTATCGTCAAAATGCAAAAGTGGTATATTTCAAGCAGGGATTAGTAAAAATAAAGATAAAATGTTTTTCTCACATGACTCACTACCCATACCCCTGTTTTAGGGATCTTGTTTAAATTCCAACATCAGGACACTCTTCTTAGAATAATAGTTTTGTGATCACAGTGGCAAGAAGCCAGGCAGACTGTACCATTAACTGCTGACAGGCTGATTCTTGAAAAACACGTCAATAATTGGATGATCTTCTTCATTAAGTGTATGATTCTAGAAAAGAAATCAACTAGCACAGTTATTTTATAATACAAAATGGCTCCCCAGCCAGTATCTTTCCATTTGTGTTGGTTGCTGTTGCCCAGATAACCTCCAGTTTACTTCAGTTTCTGTTACTAGTTCCTTTTACTTCGGATTCCCAGAAAGGGTTGGTCACTACGATGCAACGTTGTAAGAACCCATCCCTGAATGACAAACACTCTGTCTGTCTCTGTACTTCCACTTTGCCACCCATAAAAACCTCCCTCCTTGAGCCTTTGGCCCACCTTCTTTGGGAACTATCCCAATCCAGATCACTGTAGAAAATAAAGCTGATTCTTGCCTCTGAACCTGGGCACCGCTCCATTGTTGGTCACGGCTTCGCTGTTACAATTTCTTGGTGCATTTGTGCTGGCTATGAATTTCCTTGTTTTTAAAAAACTTCCCATTCCACAAAACAGCAGCATAGTTTCAAATTCTATGCTGGATTTTTCTTGCTTTGTAGGAACCTAGCAGTTTTCCCTTTCTCTCAATACTTCTCAATTTATCATTTTCTTACAACTCAGTTAAACTCATGATAGCTTATCCCAGCCTGCAGCATGAGTGAATGCGTCATACACTTGTTACCTGTGTGTACATTTATGACTATAAATAGTATGAGTGAGCACACATGTGACCTGTATGTTATATGCTGTTGGATAAGGTCATATGCATAGAAAGACCTCTTTTTTATTGCATTTAAATATTCTATTCCATAAACATAGCCCTTTAGGGAGTGTCAAGAATTGAGGTCACACCAACCTCATTCTACAAGGTAAGAAAAAGAGTAAAATCTCCTCTCTATGAAGATTTTCACAGATTTCAGTTTTTTTTTCCTGGAACCATAAAGGCTGCAAACTTGGAACCATAAAAAGAACCTTTAATAACCTAAAAGAAGGGACTCACTATCCTTAGTGCCAGCTCCGGGCACTGTCACCTGTTGCCACTGAGAGTTTCCTCTCCTCCTTTATGCTCTTCTTTCACTGCAGTTCCATGACCCAGGGATGCAGCGAATGTCTCAGATTCACTGAGGTTCTGCTGGGCTCTGATCTGCCTAGATCAACACCACAGGGCCTGGTGTGATGGTTGTCGTGTTCACACTAAAGATAGAAACTTTGGTGTGATTTTATGTTTCAGCTCAGCTCTTGAACGTCAGCTCTCTGTCATAAGAACAGATATCCTCTTTCGGAGCCTCTCCTTCAGCTGGGGCCCCAAAATGAGAAGCGGGGTGGAGCTGCAGTTCACCCACAGCCCAAGCCAGTGGTGGAAACCTGTAGCCCTTTCTGTTGGCATGCCAGCCACGTGCATGGGTTGTTTTAGTGAAACTAAATCCTCCATACCCAGGTATAATTGCAGTGTTGGCCCTTTGTGATAAATAAGTGGGTCTTGTGTTTCAATTCAGGGACTCAGTCTCTAAAGGGGTCACCATCACTGGGCTAAGCAGAGTTACAGCTGTCCTGCCACCATCACAGAACAAGAACAAAACATACATGTTTGCTTACGGGAAGTTTGTTTGTTATCCTCACATTTCGAATAAAATTGTACCACTCTCTCTGTCAGCTTAGGGGTAGCTCTTGTCTCCATCAGCAACCAGACACTCAGGTAGAAGAACACTTACAGAAGATTCAACTGCATGGGTCTTTTCTGGGTGACCTCATAGTGGGCTCAGATTCCGTGACACAAGCACAGTATGAAAGCTCAGTTGATTTCAGTGTGTATAGATGCAGTAGGAACGTGCCATGCCTGGAGGCCACCACATAAGGCTTGGGGACGCAGGCAGGGAGATGGAAGAATCATGCACTAATACCTTTACTATGGTCCAGGCTACCCTGGCAACAGATTTTCTATAGCAAGTTTTAATTGGTGAGGTTCAGTGAAGCAGACATAGGTCACATGGTTACTGAGAAGTGGTCACTGTGGCATATGTGCAAAGTCCATTCTGGGTGTGGGCATCTGTTGGACCAGCTAAGCAGACTGTATCTCACTGTCCTACAGGCAGGTACTTACCAGGAGCAGTTGTAGAAAGAAATAATCTGGATCCACCATTCAGAAGAACGGGTGACCCTGTGTATACCTGGAAATGGAGGCAAACGTGACTGTATCCTGGTTCTGGCCTGAAAAATTCCAATTTCTATTAAAGAAGGTTGCTGGCAGGCATAAAGTAGTAAAGATTCACTCTAGCTGGGAAGTCAGTCAATACAGGCAAAGTTTCAGGCTGTCTCAGGCTGTGCTTTGGTTGTTCAGAGTTACTGCTGTTCCAATCTTCTCAACATCAAAGTACCTGCTAAGGCCCAAAGTTTCTGTTCTCTGTTTCTGCAATTGGACCTCAGCTACCTGTAATACGATGTGCAGGACTTGTCCCTGTGGCATAGTTTAGAGGCAATGTTAGACTTGCCTAAAATCAAGCATATATACCTGGCTCTTTTGCTTTCTCTTCTGCTTTCTTTTGCTCTTTCAGCAAGGTGCCAGAAATCCTAGGAGAATACCTGTTCCATTTCTCCCAGGTCTAGGTTGCCGAGAAATACAATTTTCCTTTAGATAGTTACGGTTTAAATCTAAAACCTCCCTGCAAATGCTCATGTGTTGGAGACCTGGAGTATTGCTACAGGTGGAGGCTTTGGAAGGTAATTCAATCACTCATACTTTCATTCTGTGATGAATTAATAACTTGATGGCATTATTTGGAGAAGATCAAAGCCTAGGGCCTAGTCAAACAGTATGTCTTGAAGTGTGCCCTGAGGACTCTATCTTGTCTGTTGCTCTTTCCTCTGTGGCCTGGATTCTCCTTCTTCCTTTTTTTTTTGGTTGCTATGAGGTCACAATCTCACCCCTGCAATGCCCTTCTTCTCTGGGCCCAGAAACAGTGCAGTCAGCAGATCATGGACTGAAACCTCTGAAACTACAAACCAAAATGAAATTTAAATTGCTATTCCTGCTCTAATTCTCAGGTTTTTTGGTCACAGCACAGTAAACTGATGAGCACAAATATGACAGTGTTATTTTGCCAGGAAACATTTATTGAGAAGTTATTATGTGCACAGTGTGAGGATAAACTGTTGGATCCGAAAATTCTGAAATGTCAACACTGCAAACAAAAGCTTCCTGTCCAAAGTGACACAAAAAAAATTGCAAATAAGAACATGGTGGTGTAAGATCAGTTCTCAGTAAAGATAGAAAAACGAGCTATGATATCCAGAAGACGGCATAGTAGATTATTTCTCAGTAAATCATTACTTAAGAGCAAGCTCTGAAAACTAGACCTGGACAATTTAAGATGTAATTCTTCCATTTTCTTGCAATCCTGTGCAATTACCTCACCTTCTCTGCAGTCCAGTTTTCTCTCCTATAAGAAGGAGCTAATGATAGCTCTACCCCCACGCGAAGAAGATAACCATGCAACCAAGGCACCCGCCCTAGCACTCGGCAGGTGCTCCAACAGGTGTGACAATTGCAAAGACTTAAAAGAGAAGTGGCAGTCGCACTGTTTAAAGGTTTAAATATGTAGAAATGGAAGAGAAATCCATTTTTAACTGCAAGATCTGTTTAAAAATAACATCTACTATTAAAAAAATGAAAAATTACCTGCATTGATCTTGAACATTTATTGAAAATATCCCTAAGAAGGTTCAACAGGTGAAGGATGCTGACCTACAGATACCTCATGTTCTCTCATGTGTGCAAGCTCAAAGTGTACAAACTAGAACCAAGTAGCATAAAAATGACTAGAGCACAGGGAGTGTAGCAACGAAGGGGCCTAAGGGAGTTGTGTGACAACTACCAAAACACAGCTGGGTAAAAGGAACAAGTTTTAGTGTCTCCAGCACTGTGGGATGATTATGATTCACAATAACCAAGTACTTGTTTTAAGAAGACCTGCAAAAATGTTCAAAGCTTCTGAACATAAAAGAAATGATAAAGAGGCTGCTGCTGTCAGGGACTGCAGGAAAAAGACAATACAGGACACATAACTTATAGAATTATTTTATAATAGTCACTTAAAGAGTCAAACACAAAAAGTGCAGAAAACTTATCCATACACTAAAGACCCCAAAAACCAGCTGAGGGCATAGATCCCATGGCCATGTCGTAAGTCAGTCAGTTTCATGAATCTGTGCTGGGACGGCCCAAAGGTCAGCAGTGGAAGGTACAAATCTATGCCAGCGGGTGAAGGATCTGTGCCAGCAGGCCGAGGGTGCTGCACTAGAGCCAAGAAGCCACATGCAAAGGAAGAAACAGTATTCGCCTGAAAATTACCACAGCCATCCTCAGTGACAATGCTGTCCCAAGCTCCTCTGACAATCAGTACAGACAAGTTCAAATCAGAAAGCCAGCATGACAAACTTCTCCTGGAGAGTCAACAGCACACATCTTTCCGTCTGGAGACAGGAAGCAATGCTCAAAGTAAGGACCAAAGCCCCCAAAGTGAACTGCAGCCCTTCTCAGTACAAGGTCCCAAGCTCCTCTGATGATAAGAACAGCCAAGTTTGTATCAGAAAAAGGACTTGGCAAGCTCCTTCAGGGGAACCAACAGCAACAGGAGAACCAAGAACAACCAGGAGAACTAACAACCAGGAGAATCTCCCTCTCCGGTTCTCCTTTTTATCTTGGCAACACTCTTCAGGTGGGCCAACCATCTCAGCACCATGCTGATTCAGTTCTTCTGGTGCTACAAGTTTACCACCAGTTATCAATCCACCATAGAGGTAGACAGGCCAATTACCTTGATTTAATCATAAGACTTAGTTACTTTTCTGTCTCACTGTTGAGACAAAACACCTGAGGCCCCAATTTAGGAAAAGGAAGATTTAAGTCTTACAAGTTGGAGGTTTCAGTCCATGCTCAGTGGGTACTGAGGCAAAATGACATGGCTGACAGGCAGCAGTTCATGGCTGCCCCTGCAGCAAAGTGTGAACTTGGCAAAACTGTGAGAAGACATGCCTTCTTCCTACCATTACACTATACATTGGCTCTACTCCTGGGAGGGCATAGCACTCATCCCACCAATACGAGTGCTGGACAACAAACCAGTCACAAACACTAGATTTGTCCACTAGATGCATCCACGATTGCATGAGGCTGGGGGGGGGCATCTGAACATAAACCATAATGTCATATATTTTATACATGTATTGAAATATTACATTATATCTGATAATTATGTACAGTTATACTATATTTATTAAAAGAAAAACTAAAAATAATATTGTCCTAGCTCATGTCCTTAGTTGTTCATGAGTTCAGATTTGAGCCCTCTATGCCCTCCTATGGCATAGATGTGCTTTCTAGCACACCAGTCCACCTCTTACCAGGAGAAAACTGGAGGACTCATGCAGGTTGATATTACTGGATATAGTGATTGTTCACTAGACTAATAATTTCATATATTTGAAATGATGTAGACTATATGGTTTGTTTTCTTTTTATTCTAAAATAAGTTCTTATGCTTATAAAAATAATTCATTATTTATGTGTAATTTGGAAAATGCCCTAAAACAGAGAGAGAATAAACATTCTCTCCCACTTTCTAGAGAAGCCTGGGGTTAATATCGCTGATATTCTTTCAGTCTTCACTCAGTTCTTGCCAATTTATAATAGAGTACTGATTGCATGTCCTCTATTTTTCTCTGACCTTCTGGTGATTTGTGTTCATGATATTCTTTCTCTTGTTTGTATAAGAGGGTTAACATGACAGTCCTGATTACACTTCCCAGGTAGCAGGTCAGAGATACAAACAGCACAGCTCAGGCACCATCCTAGCTAACAGGCGGACTCTAGCAAAGGCCTCGTGTTAAGTGTCCTACTGCTGAAGCCATATATTGCTATAAACTTAGTGGTTTAAAATGAAATGTTTGTTACTATATAGTCCCGTAGGTCAAAATGCTGAAATGGGTTTCCTAAGACTAGCATCAAGGTGTCAGCTGGGCTGTGCTCCCCCAGAGGGTGTGGGGAGGAACTCACTCTCTGCTTTTTTACAGCTTTTGGGGTTCTGCATTCCTTGAGATGTGACTGTCTTATTCTGACCCCCACTTCCATGAATGCAGCTCCTCTCACTCTCACTCCCCTGTCTCTCTCCATCCCTCATAAGGACCTTTGAGTTCACATTGAGCCATTGTTGGCATCCAGAGAAATCTTCACATTTCAAGAGCCTTAATCTAATCTCATTGGGAAATTCTCTTTGTCCATGAAAAGTAACATGTTCTCAGGTTCTGGGAATAGGACATGGACAACATCAGGTCCACAGTCCTGACTGCCACAGGCACTAGAATTCTCTTCTCGCATGTTTAATCCAAGATTTTATATGTTCACTACCAATGGCATTACAGGTAGTTCTATTGTACCACACATTCCAGAATGTTCCTGACATCATAATGATGGAGTTTCCTTGAATTCCACTTACACACCTTCTAGTGTCTAGTTTGAGAAACTAGCTAAAGGGCAGCCCACTTACTAAACTAAACAACACTAAAGACAGCCAAGTTTCAAGCAGGGAGATTGCATTTCAATGGTCAGATATGTGAGTCCAGTTTCTAGGATGATACCAGTCTGAGGAACAATCAATAGACTAGGAGACAGTTACAGATGGGTTCAACTGCCGTCACCATAGAGCTTAACAATGGGCATCCATCACATGGCCCTGCCACTCTGCCACCCACAGGCGGCTTGTTTCATTTGCCTGCCAAGGCACTGGTTCCTTTGGTCCTTGGCACTAACCCTTTCCTGTCTTCCTTTCCTTTCCCTTCTCCCCTCTTTTCCTGCTTCCTTCCTTCTTTCCTTCCTTCCTTCCTTCCTTCCTTCCTTCCTTCCTTCCTTCCTCCCTTCTTTCCTCCCTTCTTTCCTTCCTTATTTCCTTTCTCCCATCCCAATGTTGGGTCTGAATCCCAGGGCTTGGCATATGCTAAGCAAGCACCCTTAGCCCTTGGCATTGACTTTTACTGCAGGTCTCACTACTTTATTTCTCTTCTCTAGTTTTCAAAGGGAGATTCCTGCAGTGTGAGGCAGCTCACTCAGCCAAAATTGATCATCTGCTCACTGATCTATTATAATGGTTAATAAATGGAATGTTGGCCTTTGCAAGTTTGTATACAGTATTAAAATGTGAGAGAAGAGAAGACTCTGTACCACTCTACTGGCAGTTATAACCTGACACTTCTCTGCAGTCCTGACCCTAATTCTTGCGAGCATTCCCAACCCGTCGCTCTGAAGCAGAAATGCTGACCTAACTGCAGCCGTTTTGTCAAGTACAGCTTCAGGCGTTCTGTTCCCTGCCACTGAACTCTGCTAAATCCTGATTTGTCATCAGACTGAAACTTCTGTGAATGTGCTAAAAACAACTTCACTATGTGCAACTGTGCTCACCACAAGATACCCATTGTACCATGGCCTTCAGCTAAAGCTTATTTCATCCCCTTACCTTCTGTTTCCCACCGTATAAATAAGACAAATTCTCTGCAATCAACCTTTCAGATTTTGGAGTTTACTCCTCTGGGATCTGCTAGATTCAATAAAATTTTCTTTCTTCTCCTGAGATCTTGGCTACTGTTGACTCAATTTTTCCTGCAAAAATATTCACTTGATGACAGTGCTTAGGGTGATCTTTTCTTATCCTTTTTTAAAAAAAATCTAAGCTCTGATTATCAAAGGTCTGAATTCATCCCACAGTTAGTTTACCTATCTTTCATGTAACTAGTTATGATAACAGGTGTGCTGGAAAGCTCATCGTGGGCCCTCGGAGAAAGCCTTCCCATGGTTACTATGCCCACATAGTTTGTACTCAGAATTCCTATAAAAGAATGGAATTTAGAGCCCACCTATTGAGTCCTGTCATTTCAATACCAGCTTCCTAAAGATACCTGAGTTTTCAAAAGACCCACAATGCTGAGTAGCAGACAGGTGTTAGGACCCAGATTCCCAAGGTCCCTAGGGTTTGGCCAGCTCACCTTCCTCCACAGTTGGCTTCTCTGAAGAAGGACAATATAGTAAATAAAGGCAAGAGTCTTAGTTGCTCATGGATCTAGCTCCAAATCCAAAGTCCTTCCCCTGCAGTCTGGGCCATGCAAGAGAGTAAATACTTCTGAAGTCTCTCTGAAAATGAATAACAGGGAATGATATGATTAATTAAAATGAAAACAAATGTGTGAATGGTTCAACACTACTAATTTCTCACAATTTTTTTTAGAAAAATATTTAGAGTCTTTTGAAATATATTTGTAAGTTTTTATTGTTTGAATCCTAATTGGGTATATGTGTCACTGGCAGAAATAGATAAATCACAAATAAATAGATAAATAAAACTGCAGCAACTCTGATAGATACAATTAAAGAAAAGAGAAGAACTAAGGTAAACAGAAGTATAAGAGAGAGTTGCCAATATGAAGTGAGACAGAGATTTTCCTAAGGAAGAAAGCAAAATCTCAGACCTACAGGATGACCAGTGCCAACTCTGGGAAGATCTGAGGAATGAGGAACCAAGGTGGAAGGCCTGGCCTGTGTGGCTGAGGGGATGAGAGTGAGGGAAAGTGGGTGGAGGATCGGGAGCCAGGAAAAAGGAAAGGACGTGGTTGGCGCTTGGCAGGACTAAGGCCGGTTGGCCTCAAGGGCCATAAAAGCAGCGTTGGAATCTGATTGCGGTTACTGTAGGAATCGAGCTTTGTGCTTTCAGTTTTGAACCATCACAGACCAGGGAGACCAGGTCCTGATGCTGGAGCCAGGCAGGGAGGGCAGGTGTTTTTTGGTGTGTGCTGCTGTGCTAAAATTCATCACAGCCTCGAGACTGGGAGCTGGGGGAAGAGGGAAGTAAAAATGATTAAAATGCAGTGTATATATACATATATATGTGTGTGTGTGTGTGTGTGTGTGTGTGTGTATATATATATGAGCCCCCAAGAAGAATAGTATTCTCATACATCACAAACACATCAATAGGTTTATTTAAAAAATAGAATTAACCACAACCTCTACTGTGCTCCGTGCCTCAGCTCTGCATCTGACCATCTGGTAGAGGATGGCCTTCCTCCTGAGATTTTCTGACAGAGAATGAAGAGAAAAAATTATTTTCTTATCCTGCTTCAAATTGATATCACCTACGATACATACTATATAAACTTGTATGTGTGATAGTGTACCTTTGACTTGGACAATATTACCTTTTTTATTTTTTGGAGAAATAAAACTTAACTAGTTTGCTGATGATCATTGAGAAAGCACCACTTTCGAAAATGGGGAATAAACAATCAGGATTTTTAAATTGGCCGCACACTTGGTTCCACTTGCTATTGGGTGACTGTTGCCATCCCAATGAGATATTAATCTTCCCTGATTAGGCTTAGGCTGACTACATGTTTCTAGCTACCTGGCTGCAACTTGTCTCTGAATGACCAGGACATTGAAAAGCTTTGTGACTCTGTCCCCCGTGCCGGCTCCCTTGTGAGCTCCTGCAGCGCTGTCTTTGTGCAATGGTAGCATGTCTGTCAGGCCAGGCTTGTCATGATGCCCTTTTGGGGAATTTCAGAAACTCTATTGAAGCAGCTGGGTGTCATTTTCTATATTGTGTTTTCTGCATTTAATTTTAATGTAAAATTTGTTCTATAACATGCAAACGAATGTTTATAGGCTGAAAACTGAAAAATGCTGGAGGAGAGAGAAGTTAAAGAGGAAAGTGGGAGAGAGGTCATTGAGAAACCTAGATATTTCTTCCATCTTCTCCTCCTCAGTTCACTGTCCTGTGGATTTGTAAAGAAAGCTGCTTTGAACTAATTTGGCAAGAAGTTTAATTTTCTCTTTTTAGATTTCATTTTCTAAATTCCTTCATGTGGCAGAAATGCTTATTTCCTACCTGTTGTGCATTTCCTCTTCCTGCATAGCACAGAATCTTGGAAGCTGGAGCAGTTTGGTGGAAATTGCTCTCATCTTAGGGTTCCTCCCTGTGCCAGGGAAGACCTGTGACTTGGCTGAAGCTCTACCCTTTACTTTGGAATCCTTAAGGACAGACCGGGGTAAGGGGGAGGGGAAAGAGCAATGGGAGGAATAAAGATACGCCAGGTACAGGAGCCCAGTAACCTCAGTCAGTGTGAGCATCGAAAGTCATAACATGTGCTAAACAAATAGAGTCAGCAAGTGTGAAAAAGGGGTTGGGGGACCAGAGGAAGAGGGGGAGAGGAGAAAAGGGGAAGGGGATAAAAAGAAAACCAAGCTGTAGTATGTATATGTAACAACTCCCCTGGGTGATTGTAAAAGGCATGAATTCCAAACATGTACTAATAAAACAAAACAAAGAAAAAAGACCACAAGACTCAGCATCCTCAACTCACACACTCCAGTCACCACCCTGAAGCCATCCATGGCTGCTTAGGTGAAGCAAACTCTCCTGTGAGTGAGGCAGTCTTGGCTTAAGCCAATCCTGAGAGAAGATCCTGAAATTGGTGTGACCTTCCATTCACTAAAGCCTGTGGGGCAGGAAGAAGCCCCAGGCCATGCCTCCCCACCCCACCCCACCCCAACCTCCGCTGGCCCCCAGCATTTCCTGGCAACTAGGTGGGGTGTCTGCCCAGCTCCTGGCTAATAGGCTGGCCTAGCAATGTGTCCTTTCCAGATGAAGCATTAGGAAAGATATCTTGCTGAAAAGATGGAGCCCAGCAGTCAAAGCAGCCTGCATTCCCGAGTCACTGAGGTTGAACACAACTGCCCACGATCCTTAGCCAGTTTCCTACAGGATCATACAAGAGCAGGAAGCAAACCCTGTGTTAAGCCAGAGATAGGAGGTGTTGTTCACTTCAACCAACTCTAGCCTGTTTGAGCTGAGGGATCTGCATCCATGTCCTTTAATTGGGGTCAAGGGCTTGGGACCCCCAAGAATAGTACACTAAATATCATGACCTTGTGATGGCGAGCATATTATTGAGGAGCAGATGCAACGATTTTAGTGTATTTTCAAGGAGTATGACCTAAAAAGTGTTAAGAACAATTAACTTACATGATAAACTAAATGCTCGTGTTTATTCAATTGTACTCTCTTGTGATGTCCTATCTTGTCTCTCCTGAGGTTTCATTTTCATGCAGAGAAACAAATTTGAGCTTCAAATTCAGATAATGTGAGTTTGAAGTATAGCAAGGAAGGTTTTTTGCTTGTTTATTTGTTTATGTGGAATTGAACTCATGAACTCACACTTGCCAGGCAGGCGCTGTGCTGCTGAGCAATACCCCCAGCTCAGCAAAAAGGTGTTTTATAAGCTACATAATCTCATGCAAGTCACTTTGCTTCTCTAAGGCAGTGTCCATATCTAAGAAATGAGATGAATGTAAGATTAATGAGTTTTACATGTGTCTTTATACACCAGTTGTTAAGGAAATATCATTTAACATTTATCATAAGTGATATTTTTACTTAATTGCTTATGAATTTGAAGGTTAGAATCTTAAATTTGAAGCACTGGCAGGTTAGAATCAGGGCTTATAGTTCATTTTTATTTTGTATGTAGCAGTGTTGTCTTATAAAAATATGAGCCACAGAGATAATTTAAAACTTTTTCTAGTGGCCAAATTTGAGAAGATAAACAGAAGTTAATTTAAATCGTATATTTTATTAAACCTAATATATCAAACACTGATAAATTCAACACTCCACTAGCCCAAAACTTAATCAACATCTTTCTTTGTTTTTACTCTTTGTAGTCTTTTGTGTATTTTGTACATGCATCGTACCTAAACTCAGACTAGACATGTTTCAAATTCCCAATAACCACAAGTTGCTGCTGGCTGCCACGCTAACCATGCCAACCATGCCATATTGAGTAGTTAGAGGGCTAAATCAATACCTTGATTGACTGACT
>PVLA01019012.1:0-13184 GCA_004027455.1 Hydrochoerus hydrochaeris
GGCCCATGCTCGTTCCTCTGTCTCAGTGGCTCACTGATAACTCAGCAGCAATCACACTTCCTCTATCAGAGAGCTCTCATTGTATTCAGTGTTTACAGATACTCAGCACAGAGCTGGAAATTTAGAGCTTGATGAATGCTTTTCATTGTTTATGATTGAGAGTTGAGCATGCTTAAAAGCAGAGAGGAATGAGAAGATGATCAAGAAGCTCAGATCATCTTGTAATCTCACAGCATGAAAGGCAAAGTCTGGCTCTGACATGGAATAGTGTGATGCGTTAGGCTTTGAATCGCCTGAAATTTCAACAAACGAACAGACGCTTTCTGAGACTTCTTGGTGGTTCTGAAACACTCATTCCACTGACTCACGGCATTTGTTATTTCGTTTCTTTTCTCTTCCTCTTTTCTTTTTATTACTTAGTTGATTTTCTTGCTGAAATCTGTCTTTGTCTTTTGTTTAGCTATGTGAATCTCTGCACTTAGCACAGGAAATCTGGTAATTAAATCCCAGAGGTACACCCTTTCACTGAACATACCACGCTGTCTGGCTTTTGGCTCTTCCTTGTGCAATGCTCCCTTTGATATTTTTGGACCTCAGTACCAAGTTCGTCTACACCATTCTAACCAGCCAATATGCATATCCTGTGATCTGAGAATAACATGATCTGGGGACTTGGGCCAGTCTTGGACATGGTTGGATTTACTCCATGTCAAACTGTTTCCAAATGCTCTGTCTCCTTTGAACTGTGAGATTTTTTAAAGCTTTCCAAAACATATTGCTAACAGAAAAGAGAATGTTGCTGAATGAGACGTAGGATATGTTCCACTGGTTTAAAACAAACACTCTAAGAGGTTTTTGACTTGAAAATGCTTTTTTAACTCTTATGTATGTATTCCTTTCCACTATCAAAATTTCTAAAAATCACATGCATTAGAAGATGCATGTCCTAATGCATGTTACAGGATGAGATCTCTCTGTCTCTGTCTCTGTTTCTTTCTCTGTCTTTCTCACGGTCTCTCTATCTCTCTGTCTTTAAGTTCTGGGCATTAAGTCATCAAATCCAGGTCCTTACACATGCTAACAAGCACTCTACCACTGAGCCACAACTCTTGCCCTGATTCTGCATTTTTAATAAGGTCTCAGATAGTGCTGATGCTGCAGAACTTTCTATGATGGTCCATTCAATTCATTAGCCACCCTTTTTGACAAGCTGGGTGGGTGATGAACTCTCCATGGAGCAGTGAGAGGGCCAAGGGAAGAAGAGGACAATAGGTGAGCTCACTGGATTTCTAGCAGTTTTGGAGCGCTGTTAATGACAGGACACTGTGTTACATACTTGCCATCTGCCCAACCACGTTCTGATGCTAGCACATCTTCTTACAGAAAGGAACCTCAATATAGCAGGCTCAGCAGTATTAAAAACCGCTGAGAAACTGCAAAGCACGTGTATCTGGAATGGTATGTAATGCTGGAGGGGATTTCAAGAGAGAGAAGGGGATCTGGGTTTGATCCCTAACTCTGCTATTTGCTTTGCAATATCAAGCAAGGTCCTTCATTGCTCTCAGATTTGATTTCTCTGTCTCTAATATGTGTTAATAATAGGACTTACTGTTGACATCTTGAGAGATTACAGGACATGGTATATTGTAAATGTTCAGGACAGTGCCTGACAGAGGCATCACTATGACCTGTGAAGACAGGTGTATACTTGAGCCAAGAACTATACCACAGGGAATTTCCAAATACCTGGTAAGCCCTCATTATGTACAATACCCCTAATGTCGTGACAAGAGGGTCGTGACAAAGAGGATTAAAAGACAATGGCCTCAAGAAACTCCATCTGGAAAAGGACTCAGAAGGCTTTCAGATTTGGTGGCGTTCTTTCAGTTATGGGAGATCTGGGAAGGCTTCACAGGTGAGGAAGGATGTGAAAAGCAGGTAAGAAGATGCTACAAAACTCCATGGGTAGAAGGGTGTTCTGGGTAGAGGACACACTGGGAGCCACAGTGAGTGGGAGAAAAATCTCATCAGTTTGAAAACAGCAAGTATTCCAGATTGCTTGGTGCCCAGCAAGGTTCCTGGGGAGCCCAGGAAATGAGGAAGAAAATGTCAAGTAATTTAAAATGTAGAATGTCAGACTGTCAGGTTTATATATAATTAATTCCTTGTACTGAGGGACTTCTGGAAGTATCTTTCCTCCATTTTTATTTTCAGCTGAATTTATTATGCTAATTTTAAATTTAATATGTAGATGGAGAGGTCCAAGAATATCTGGAAACTCTTGAAGAACACAAAGTGGATAAAGTGTCCTTCCAAATATTTATACCTTCATATGAGGAATGCATTAGAAGCCAGGTGATGATGGTACCTGCTTCTAAGGCCAGCACTCTGGAGGCTGAAGCAGGAGAATCATGAGTTTGAGCTTCTTTCAGGCTAGCTTGGACTACAGAGCAAGACTCTGTCTCAAAAAAAGTGTAGAATTAAAACAGATAATCAGGTACAAAATTAGAAAAAACCAGTCAGTGAAACAAAACAGACAGCCATGAACCTATTCCGAAATTTTGAAAACTTAATGACTAGAGTTAATATTGCAATTGTTTTACCACTGCATGTATATTTTTAACCTTTAAAGCAATATTTCATTTTTGGAGTAGCTTTACAGAACATTGCAAAGATAGTAGAGAGTTCCCATATATCTTTGCTACTTTTCTTGTTGCTGAGACAAAATACCTGACATTCAAAGTTAAAGGAGGCAAGGCTTATTTCAGCTGACACATCCCTGGGCAGGATTAACTCTCCCTGGCTCCTGCAGAGTTAGGCCTGGCTCAGGAAGGGCCTGCATACCCACTGAAGCCCTGGGCTACCTCCTCCTCTCACTAGACCACGTGCTGCTAGAGGGAGGGCATCCATCTGTGCTGCAGTGTCTGCAGGCGTTGGGTGGCAGGTGTGAAATGAAGGACAAGATGCCCACAGAAGCCAAAGATGGAGGGAAGGCAGTGGCAGTGCCAGGATTTGGATTTAGGGGGGTCTCGTGTTCTGTGGAAAGGTGTCTTGAAGGCAAGCGTACTTAGCTGTCAAAGATAAGGAAAGGACAGCTGTGCATACAAAGAGGTTGCCATCAGGGTAAGCGTCTTGGACCTCTGGGCACTGCAGAGCAGATACTAACTTGCCCTATCCATGTGAGGATACTGCTTCTCCTCCAAGGCAACACCCAGGTGTGTCGTGTCGTGCTGGTGGGCGGCAGGAAAGGGGCTGGTGTCACCTTCCCAATGAACAAAGGTCACACAGAGTTGTTGGTGGGACTGGAATTACATCCTGGCATGAGAGGAAGCTGTTGTTCTTAAAGCCCAGCCACCTCTCTTGGCTCGGGTCTAGGAAGGCAGAACTACAACTCCCAGGAAGCCTTTCGGGGCGCTCGTCGCCACGCCCCGCGCGCGCGCGGCCCGTATAAAGGGGCGGCATGGCCCTGGGCGAGCAGGGTGGGGAGGCTGCACCGGCGCGTGGGAGAGCGGTGACTCCGGGAGCGCAGACGCGGCCACCGCGGCTGGCATCTGCCGCTCGGCTCCTCTCCGTGGTCATTCTTGTGCCCCGCGGGTGTGCGCCGTGAGCCATCCGGGCCCGGGATCCACCGACCCCCTGTGGAAAGACGATTTGTTTAGGCGCCTTCCTGGGTTTCCGCGGAGCGGACTGTGGGCTCCGGCGAAGATGTGCCGCGGAGAAAGGCGGGAGCCCTGGCCGGTCCGGGTGCGCTCGGCGAGGTCCCGCGGGGCGCCCCCATCCTGGGGACTGTGCCGCCGCCGCCTGGGAGCCCCGCCGCCTCCTGCCCCCTACGCGGGTCCGCAGCGCCCAGGGCAGAGCTGGCGGCGCTCGGGTCGTGGACCCCAGGCGGGGAAGGGCGGGCGGCGCCGGAACCCCTCACGTGGATTACTTGGTGTAGCTGCTGGGCCTGGAAGACCCACCGCCTCATCTCCGTGCGTGGACTGATTCATTCCACCGACAGCCGGTGCTGACCTGGAGGTAAGTTTCCCTGTGCTCCACGGGAGGCTGTTCCGTTTGCCTTTTTAAGTTTTGCTTCTCTGTGTCGTTTTTCGAAGGTCCCGGGCTTCGGGCTTAGAATTTTCGTCCTCGGCTTTGACACTTTCTAGGGGTCATTTTAGGCGCGCTTCTGCCTCCAGGTGGAGCCTACTCGCCCAGGTGGCAGTGGGCAGCGGCCGCCCTATGCAGTGCGCGCGCAGCCTCCTGCGCAGCCCACCCGCCCGTTGCCCCAGGGGACCGAAGCTGAGCCCCTGAGAGCGCCCGGCGCCCCTGCTCGCCCGCAGAGGCCTGAGCTTGTCCTGTCGCCGGGTCGCTCTGCACAACCCCTTATTTTGGAAGCAGAACCCTGCTGCTCCCCTGAGCTCCAGGGTGCCCTTGGGGCGCGGGGCTTGGAGAAAGTTTTGTGGCCAGTAATTGGGGATAGGAGGATGTGGAGGTGTTTGTTGAATGGTTTTATCTTATTCCGTGCAGTAAAGCGACGGCCTCGGGATGCGGGATGCCTTTGGCTGAATTGTGGGCAAGTTTCTTAAGAGGGATCCAGACAGCAGAAGTCGGTCTCTTGTCGCTGGTCTCCTGCGACTCTTCCATCCTCCTGGCACCTCACTCATGGAGGAGGTTTCTTGGCCAGTGTGGCAGGGCACTTTGGTCTTGAATCCTGAATGGGAAGCAAACCCCATGCGTGTCCACACCTTCCTATCTCCCGTTGTTTTGTGTTTGCCCGGCCACTGCCTAGACACGAAATAGATGTTTGTGGAATGAATGAGGAAGCAACTTCACCCTGGATGTACACATGTCCACCAGGGTCCTCTTTTACCTTGTCTCTCCTTGGCACTTGTCTTCCACTGCAGTACTTTTTGGTCTGAAGATGGTTGGTCGGGATTCTTAGTCATGGGATTTACCCTCAAATAGTCCCCAGTCCAATCCCATCAGCTGACTGTAGGTTTGGAACCTGCCCCTAGTGATTCGGTTCCCACCTGAAGTCCCTGCTAGGTAGAAAACTAGGATCAGTCCTAGGTTGTCTCAATCGGTGCTCAAGGTTCCATTTCCTCCAAGTGAGCACCTGCTCAGGAGGAAGAAAGAGCCAGGAGGAAAGGGAAGAAGAAAAGGTGAGCTTGGTTGGCGTGACCCTTTCCCCAGAGGCTGCCTCTGGCCCCTATCCCTGAATCCACAGAACTACTGAGGCTGGTGCAACTCTGTGCCTGAGCCCAGCCTTGCCCTGTCCAGTTCTCTGCTCCACCTCACATGCTAGAAGACTGTGGAAACTGTCCTGTTGACCAGTGACCTCTGCCACCACCTCCCCATCCTATCAAGTGACTGCCTCTTTTATAGAAAACTGTAAGAAGGTATAAAAGGCAGGAAAACATCTAGTTCCTGCAGTAATAATGGTAGTTCCCCAGTGATGAAATCCTACAACACGTGTGCCTGTGTTTTCTGCTCATGTTTTTCCTTAATTGTCTTTGAAGGTTTCCGCAGGGTAATGTGTCTATCATACTGTGTTCCATTGCAGGCATGGAAGCATAGTTTGCTTGGTGAGTCCCCTGTTGTTGCATGCCAAGGTATTTTCAGACTTTTACCCTCAAAAGTACAGAAAGCATTGAGTAAATGTCCTTCTATACGTAAGGATTTGTCTGGGACAAACTGTGGGAAATCCCCTGAAACTACCAACATTCTAAATCAGAGTCAATCTAAAAAAAAGTCCAAGCAATACCTTGATGGACATTGCTGAGTGGTCTTGTAGCCGAGGACCCCATCCATCCATGGCGTAGTCCTACATGTTGGAGAGGGGATACAGGTACAGGACAAATGGTCACTGAATGAATGTAGAGCTTGGTTCTGTTTCTCTTGCACTAAGAGTTGAATGACATTGTTATAATTACTTACAATTGTCTTCAGAATTATGACTAATTTAGTAATACTGTAGATTGAGGTTTATCAGGCAACCAGATTAAAAATGCTGTCTCTTCTTAAAAATCAACTTTGATATACATCCAGATTTACAGGAAAGTTGCACAAATAGTACCCAGAGCCCCTCTGTGTCCTTTACCCATCTTCTCCACACATTAACATAGGACACATTCATAGACTGACACTAAGACCCAGGACTTGAATGTGGATGTGGCACTCATGACTCCCCTATAGGCTGGTGGAGATTCCTTCAGATGTCCCACTAATGTCCCTTTCTGGTCCAGGATCAACACCTGGGTCTTGCAGTGCTGTCTTATGAAAGTGGGAGCTCTGTCCCAAGTGGGTGCCTGTGTCCCGAAACCCAAGGTGAGAAGTTACATCCAGCCTCCTCCCCAGGCCATCTCAGCCCCTCCTGAATCATTGCCATGGAGGCTGGACAGAGCCTCGTGGTTTGGAGGGGCCCTGGCTCTTAAGTGGGAGGCCTATCTTTGTGTTCCCCTGCTTTCTTCCCAAAGCTCCACTAGGTATGTAGGGTTGGCTAAAAACGGGGTTGTTACCAATCTGTCCCAGCATGTCTCTGGGGGGCTGGTAGATGGATGACATCCGGTGTGCGTGAGAGCAGCCGCTGAGCAACTGCCTCTGAGGTTAACAGGTAGAGGGTGCAGCTCCTGAGCAGCTGACTCACACCCAGGAGTCGCACCCATGTTGGGAGCGCAGTGCCCATGCCCAGCTGAGGCCACATTTCCCAGGCACCTGGGTGGGACTAAAGGGTTTAGGCCCCTGTTCTTGCCTCCAGATGGTTAAGGGATGGTCAGGTCACCATGGGCAGGGAATTGACTCCCCTCATCTGTAAGGAATCTGTATCTTCTGCGGGTTGAAGGGTTTGGGCTGGGGAGAGCCAGCCTAAAGGAGGTTGGAGAAGCAGCCCATGTGGACAGAGGCTGGTGCAGGGGTCTTTGCATGACAGTGCTTATGAGCAGTTGAGGAAACCCAAGATTTTCAGACAGCTAAAGTCTAAATTGAGCCTTGTCCCCCATTAAGCTTACTCAACCACAGACTATTCCTCCTGCAGGAAGCCTTCCTGGCTTACCCAAAGGTGCTGTCCCACAGGAGTCTTAGAATCTGGCTCCCAGCCAGATTCAGGCTGTCTGTGGCATAATCTTGCTTTCCCGTGTAGAGAAGTGGCCTGCCCAGACTGCAGGCAATGTCTGTTTCGAGTGAAGAAGTTCTGAAGTTGCTTAAATCTCAACAATACAGGCTTCTGTTGTCCAGGTGACTTCTGTGACTATTAGCACCTGATTGCTTAAGACTTGGATATTTTTTTCCCCTCTCTGAGCACTTCCAACCTTCCTGCTGTAGCTTTATAACTTTTAAGTGGAAAAACAGGTATTTCTTTTGCTCTCTCTTACAGCACAGGTGTTTTCTGTAGCTGGCAGGCTCGGTGAGGATTGTAACAGGAAGCACGCGTGGAGCTGGAGATGTGACTGAACAGTTCTGGACCGGGCTGTGGTCTACACCTGCCCTGTCCCTCTCAGCAGCTCCCTGTGAATCTTCTCCCTGATCTGGAGTGTGTCCCAGGTCAGATGGACCTGTTGCTTTGAGATGGCTTCCCTGTTGCCCCAATGTGCCTTCAGAGGGTTGTAGCTTGGTGAGAATGAATCGCTTATACAGCTGGTTAGAAATGAATGAGTTGAGCCTTTCTCCTCAAGCTACAGAGCTTCTACTGCTGGGACTGCCAGGAGCATGCATTTTTGACATGCCTCCCGGACCATTCTGATAGAGGCGGTCACTGTAGGAAACAGAGTGTTCACTGAGTGACTCGGCCAGGAGAAGCCTAAATGGAGCTTTCTGCCCCCTGATGCCTACCTAGCCATAGGGCTCTCCTATCATCTAGGAAAGCTTCCTAGCTTCTACTTGCACTTTTGTGACTTGTTGGTACTGGTTTTTACACAGACATCTTGAACTCAGGTATGGTTTCTCCTTGGTGAAGGCAGCAGTAGCTTCACTTGGGTGAGCAATAGAAGGACTGCATTTCTAGGTCATAGAAATAAGTCAGATCTGCTGTCTTTCACCTTAAGATCTTCAGGTCCCTGGGTACTTGGAAGATGCCCCGTAGCGGTGCATTGGCTAATGTGCCCAAGCAGACCACTATAGCTTTTATTGGTGGCCACTATCTTTCTAGATGATGTCACTGTCGTCATGGAGCAGGTGGGATCTTCCACACAGATGGAGCACCCCCTTCTCAGGTGATGGACGCAGGCAGCTCACTGCATAGAGGCACAGGGATAACTGTGCTCACATTTCCTCCTTTCAGCTGTACCATTGGCTAAAGATGCCCCATTGGAAATCATTTGGGCTCCCTCGCTTAGCAGACTAATTTTGCACTGGAAAAAAAAAAAAAAAGAGTCTGTTTTGTACAAAACCAATCTTGGTTGATTACCTGATCTCCAAAAGGCCTGGAGGAATCATGCAACCTGGAAGAATGCTGAAGTAGCAAGTTTTTGTCCAAGAATGCTTTCTGTAGCATGACTCATCACCTCCTCCCGTATTTGGTTTGTTGGTACAGGTTTTTGCACAGAAGTCTTGAAACCAGGTGTGCTTGTGTGTGGTTCAACAGAAGTAGCAGCGTTTGGGTTGGCAGTGTGGCACTGGTCTGCTGGTCTGAAGCTTGAGACATCCGTCAGACCCTCAGCGTTGTGGGTGAACCCTACCCCATCGTTTCCCAGAACCCTACCCTATCGTTTCCCATCGTTTGGAAGGTGCTGTTGACAACGGTCTCGTCTTAATAGTTTTTAATTCGATTTCTTTTTACTAAAAAGTACACCCTTGACTTCACTTCATTTTAGTAATTTCTTTGGCTTTCACCAGACTGACAAACCCCATGACAGGCTGGGAGGGACAGGCAATTCTGTGCTGTGATGGATTAGCAAGTTCACGGCAAGTCCATGGAGTGTCTCCTTTCCCTAATTATAGATGGATTTCCAGTCCCTTGCCTGTCTTAGTTTCACAAATACTGAACGCTCACTGGGTGCATTTGTAGGCATCAGTGAAACCCCTCTGATTCTTCTGTTTGTTGTCCCTCGTGGTCTTTGGAGCCAGTTGGAAGCCAAGTTGAAGACAGAGCAGTCTCTTTGGGTGCGTGGTTCTGCTGTGCTATGTGCATAGAAATGCAGGAATCTGAAAGCCTGGCCTTTGGGGACAGCTTCTTCACTCAGGAGCTTTCGTTGACAATTACTGTGTCTTCCTCACTTAACCAGATTTTAAAAAGGTGAATGTTTCTTACTGTGATAAAATATACACATCAGCTTTACCGTGTTAAACATTTCTCAGTGGGCACTTCTGGCTGCACTTTGTACATTCACATTTTGTGTAACCATCACTGCTGTCCATCTCCAGATGTCTCATCTTCCAAACTGAAACTATCTTGGTTAAAAAAAACACTCAACTCCCAGTCTCTCCTATGCCAGCCCTGGCACCCACGCTTCAGCTTTCTGTCTCTATGGTTTGACTATTCTAGGAACCTCCTGCAAGTGGGGTCACGCAGGAGTTGTGTTTTTTGTGTCTGCCTTATTTCACCCAGCGTAACACCGTTGGCATTCATCCATATTGTACCATGTGTCAGAAGGAATGTCCTTTGTTTTTAGGGCTGAATTTGATCCCACCATGGGTAGTACCATCCATTGGGCATTGGGCAGCTTCCACCTTTTGGCCTTTTGTGAATAATGTTACGAATCCAGGTGTGTAAATATCTATCTGCTCAGGCCCCTGGTATTGGTGCCATTGGGTATAAAATCTGAGGTGGAATTGCTGGATCTGTGGTGATTCTGTGTTTGATTTTTTCAAAGTATCACCAAACTGTCTTTCCCAGAAGCTACACCATTTTAAATTCCCACCAGTAGTGCACAACGGTTCTAATTTCTTGATAATATTTCTTTTTTCCTTTCCCTTTTCTTTTGCCTTCCTTTTTTTTCCCTCTCTCCCCTCCCTGTTGCTCTCCCTCTTTTCCTTCCTTCTGCCCTAAGGGATGTGAGGTGCTTTTAGCTTTGAGAAACCAATCTCCACTGAAAGCTCAGTGCCCAGGGAACCAAGGAACAGCAGAGTTTATGTGGGTGCAGTAATTCTTTTAAAATTAAGAAATCTGGTGACCTAACAATGCCGTGAGGTCCTGATTATTTAAACTGGAGTTTGTGCTCATACCCTGTCTGATTTTACCCTCAACCTGATGAAATAGTCAGGTGTCTTCCCCCACTTTATGGAGGAGGACTTTGAGGCACAGAGGAGTGAAGCCAGGTGTGCAGACACTGGCCTTACAGAGCTTCCTTGCAGACCCTGGCTCCTAGTGTGACAAACACTGTGAACAGTAGTTATTCCATAAGTGCTGGTGTGGAAAAAGGATGCAGGAAGGATGCAGACTGGATTCCTTCTTTGAAAGAACTCTGGGGTGAATCCTTCCTGCCCTCTCATCCTGCAGGGCCAAAACTTCTTCTATGAGCTGTTTTGAGGATGAGTAATTTATTTTCGTTTTTTATTAGGGGGCTCTTTTCTGCACAGTCCATTGGCTTACGGGATGCCCTTTTGAGCCCAGTGGTGGATGTCAGATTTCTTTGGGGCTCTGTGGATAATCAGGGTCGTGGCTAGGGGTAAGGTGATCCCCTCATTTTTCAGGTTTTCTGGCTGAAGCTCAGGCGGTTCTGTGGCACAGTTGGGTGCCATTGGGTGGACTGGACCTTTGCAGTAGGTTTTCTTGTCCTGGGGACAGCTGGTGTTTGCATTTGCGTGGTTCTCACAGCTTCTTTGCACTTCCCCACTTGTGGTGACAAGAAAAGAGGACTTGTGCCCTGGGAGTCCCATAAATCTGGCTCTTTTCCATTTTTATTCATCGTATTTCTTTCTTTTTGATCTAAAAAAGTTAAGCAGCAAGAAGGAAAGCCATTCTTGTAGCAGTTAACCTTACAGCGTGGGGTTACCCAGTGAGGTTTTCCTCTCACTGGAGAAAAGGGATGCCTGCTGGTACCCCTCCCATGGTGACCTCGGCTTGTAACCCCCTTGTCCTTTGAGTTTAGAATTGTTTAGGGGTCCCTTGGTTTTGTCAAGGGAGATTTTTCAGAATCTCAGGAAATTTGTGGTCATTGGTAAGCCAGCTGGGCAATTCAGGTGATTGGGGTTTAATTAAATTTCTAAGTGGAAACCAGGAATGTGGTTAACCAGAAGTGAGACAGTCCTGGCTCCTCATTCCACCCTGGCCACCAGGTTGCTCAGCTTTTCTTGGGATACTTTCCTTGCCACTTTCAGTGTTGCCTTTGTATCCCCTGCTCCCACTGTTGTGATAGGACCAGCTCATTTCCCCTTTGACAAACCCTTTCTCTCTGCCATTGTCATGTAGGGAAGATGTGTGTGTGGCTGTGTTCATGGTTCACCAGTCATACTGGCCTCTGCAGACTTCCCTTGTCCCTGTAGACATGACCTGGCTCACATCCTTCTCTCTGTCCCTTTGAGGGTCCAGTGACCAACCTTTTCATTCAGTAGAGTTCTACAGGGAGGAAGAGAAAGCTAATTTTCGGTGCTTCCAAAGTTTTCATTTCACTTCATTTTTGCCACTTGGGATACTGTCATTGTCCTCTCCTGCGTGGGAGGCTCAGAGGCTTCAGCAGCATCCCCAGTGTCTCACAGCTTTGCAGATGGAGTCATGGTTCAAGATGGGTGTCTGTCCCACCCTAGTCACATCATTTTGTATGACTGGATGTATTACTGGCCTCTATGGGCTCAGATCTGCATCTGTGAAAGGGAGAGAGTGTGTCTAGGCTGGTGATTTTTAGTGACACGCTGCAGACACACTAGCTTTTACAGATTAAACAGAGGCCTATTTTGGTTATATCTGAATGAGAAGTCTGAAGGTTGTATTTTTGGGGGGCATAATTTGTTGTGTTTTTCTCCAGTTCTTTGTGTTCTGTCCTTTTCATCTGCAGTTTGCTTCCTTCAAGGGACAGACAGACAGCAGTGTTTGTTTGCAGGCTTCTTGCCTCTGCAGAGGTTTTGTGCTAGCATTCCTGCCAGCTGACCTCCATTCTTGAACCTTCGCCTGTGGTCAGGAGATGGGGTACTTTACCTGGCTCCGCTGTGTTCATATGCTTCACACCTGACACTCCAAGTGGGGGTGGTTTCCTTCCCCAGAGCCACTGGGATTCTGAAAATGGAAACGAGGACCCTGGGGAAGCAGAGATGGACTCAGGAAGGTGCCATCACCATATGCCAGGTGGCAATGTGTCATGCTTTCTGTGAATGAATTGGACTACTGGAAGATCCACCAGAATGTGTGCTTTGGGCACAGGGAACGAGTTGTGTTCTTTTTTGCATACTTGGTATTTGGGAGAGTACCAGGGACATGCTAATTCTCAAAGCTCATGAATGAATGAACCTCACAGTACCTTCCCCTTCTGACTTTCTGAACCTGAGACTGTTTTTGTGTGAAGAACTCACCTTGCCCCATTAAGCAGCTGGCAGTTTGGCTCTGAAATTGCAAAAGTCAGCTTTGTAGTTGATCGCCTGTGATTGGATTCTTATTCACGTGCACAAAAGAGTTGTCACTGGAATAGCAAGTTGAAGCTTGGAGTGGCATCTTTCCTGGTATTTCTTCAAAGAAAGGCAAATGCATTTTGTAATTTTGTTCTTCGTCTGGTATGAAAAGCCTAGTGACAGAAACCGAGGATAATGGGTTTATACAGACTTTCACCGGGCTCCTGTATTTGACAGCTCAGGGGAATGCTGAGAACACAGACAGGGAAGCCAAACCCAGCCCTCTCCCAGCCCAAGCGCACAAGTGGATTTAATTAGGTGGCTCTTTTGTGTTCACACATCCATGTGCCAGCTGGGAAAGAGATCTTCGGGGTGCTCCATATGAGAGAGACCTCTTTGATCGCCAGACTGCTGGACTGAAGGTGGGGGACCCCATATTGCTTGCTTTGTCCACTACACAGGTAGGCCTTGTTTGAGCAGCAGTGACTCATGCTCATAGGTTGTGTTAAGCCATGTTGCCCTGGCAGGTGCTGCCAGCTGTCCTCTTCTGCCATCGGTGGAGAAGATCGTCTCATTGTCATGATGTTGGATGGTTTCTGCTTAAGCTTGAGTAGGAATAGCATTTGCACTGAGTGAAGCAAAAGGGGAGGAGGTGGTCTTCATGCATTAAAGGTGGTAAATGTCTCAGGGAGTGTTGACCCCTATGGTTGGTATTGCCCCATTTTCCAGGT
>PVLA01019013.1:0-13200 GCA_004027455.1 Hydrochoerus hydrochaeris
TCACAGAACTTGGTCCTCACGTCTTCCTGTTTTACCAAACCTCTAGATGCAGCCACATGGTCTTCAATACAAACCTATTAAGTACAAGATCAAAGCCTACGGGGACTTGTTTCCTTAACTGCTAAGGTGTCTCATCATCTCCCTAGATGCATCACTGTGTCTGGTTGAAATCAGGTTTTGTATGAAATTTGTCTTTCAGACATTCTTTCCTTTGCAGTTTTTCACTACTTCTGAAAAGCTAAATCAGCCTTATCCTTGTGAGAATTTATAAAGGGCGCCACACACTTAGGTTAAGTCATGTAGGTCAGAAGACAACCACAGCGTCACAGATGAGCAGCCCTGGGTCTGTCTGTCTTCAGCGCACCAATACCATTTCAAGGTAATCAGAAATAGAAATTTCTGTGTAGGCAAAGAATTATTCCTTGAGTGATTGTTCTACTACAGTCAATAAGATTTCCGAAGTTTTCACCTTAGCAATCAATCTTAGAAAAGTCTGTTTACACTCCTAATAAAGTGTAAACAGACTAGAATATCATACTCACCAATTAAATACTGAGTGTGCTATTCATTAGAGTAGAAAAAAGAATGTCCACTTTTATCAGTTTTATTGAAAATTATGCTGGCGGGGCTGGGAAATATAAGGCAAAACAAAGTAACAAAATTCACCAGTTGAAAGAAAGAAGGGATATCATCACATTCTTCCAAAAACATTTTAAACATAAATTCCTAAGGACTGCACTTAAAAACACTAGAAAAGTAATTTCATAAAATCTCAGGGTTCACTGTCAACACTTTCACTATGTCTTTAAAATGAAAAAACATTTAGGTAAATAGAGAACTTTTCATATTCATCAACTAGAAAACTTAACATCATTAGGTTTAATTCTTGCAAATGGTACATATACACAAATATATTCCATGCAATGAAATCTGGTCAATCTACAAATGCTTTCTTTAAATTGATGACCAGTTTCTAATATACACAAGAAAAATCAAAGGGTCTAGAGTAGTCAAAAATTTTGAGGAATTAAAACAGAATATCAATTAAATTACATTTTAAGACTTTTATATGACATAGGGATATAGGTTAATAGTAGAGCATTTCCCTGGTATGCACAAGACTGTGGGTTTGGTCTCCAGCACTGCAAAAGTAGGTGAGCTATTATCAAACAATTTAAATAAGACAGTGCTGTGCACTATAGCAACAAAGATAAATAAACCGAGTCATCAATAAAGAAGAGTCCAGAGGAAAGACTCACATATGCACAGTCCTTGCTACAAAGATGGTAAATTTAATTATAGGCTTATGTGCCATTTTTTAAAATTACACGGTGAGGAGAAATTGAAAATAAAATGAAATTAAGTGCTTATTGATAAAGTATTGATTCGTATGATTTAGAGAAAAACATAAATTAATGGAATACACGATCTATGGCTGTGAGTAGGGAAGCTTTGGGAGAAAGCACAAGGTTATAACTTTAGGCTGTAAAAGAAGGCAGACATTTACACAGGACACAGACACTCACACAGAGTCACAGCAGACAAATACTGATAAATTAGACTTCATTAAAATTGATGAAAGAAATTACAGAAGACACAAATAAATGGAAAGATACCACAGGTACCTGGACTGAAGGAATTAATGCTACTAAAATGTTCACACCATCCAAAGTGAAACATAGATCCAGTGTAATCTGTATCAGAATTACACTGGGAAAATCCCACTGGAATAACAAATTATCTTCATGAGCAAAAGTTTTTCCTGCCATTATTTGCTAACCAATTTCCTCTCTACCACATGGATTCATCAAACTCAGGACTAACAGTTGTCAATATAATTTAAACTGTTCCTTCCCTAGAATTTGACACACACACAAAATATAAAGCCTCTAAGTGCCGAGTGTCTTCCTACTTTTGCACAACGTAGGAGTTTTTAGGTCAGTTCTTATTGTTCATGTATCAAGAATCTGATCTTCTTTATTTCTGAGTACTGTTTAATGGATGGTGACATCATAATTTATTGCTTCATGTTCTGATGCTGATTTAGGGAGTTTTCCTGTCGTGCTCTAATGAATAAAGCTAGTTTGAGTAGGCTTGCACAAGATGTTGAGTGAACAGATGTTTCCCAGTGCATTAGTGAAAGGCCTGAAACTTCTACTATTGCGTGTAACAATATGAAACAGGTTTTTAAGATTCAGCCAAGCCATTCTCCTAGGAAGTCATGTGGTCACCATTTCCACTAGGAACTGATAAGCATTTTAGATGCTCACACAACTTGATTTATAAAATTTTGTTTGATTGATACCCAATAGTAACCAGATGAGGAAGAAGGCTGTTATCACCCTTTTCTGTGCTTATCATGTTTTTAAAGACTGAGAGCTAATCTTAATACAGCTATTGAAAACCCAAAAACAAAGAAAGAAAAAATTGGGGAATAGGGATAAATAAAAACATCCTGTCAGTGGGATGAAGAAGCAGGGAATGGGTTACACTTGCTACTGCTGAGTCTGAGATTTTTCTGGAAAAAAAAATTAGTGTGACACTTGAAGATTCTTTGTTTCCACCAGGATTTGATAGAGTTTCAGGTAGTCCCTGTACTTCTTTGTTTAGCTGATTTTTTTTAAGATATACCTTAATTGATATTTGACAGTAAACAACAGAGCTAGAATTCATTAGGCCAGTTATTATCATTTATTAATCACTATTTTCTTGCCTTTTTTTTGCTTACAGGTTTAGAGTTTATCTTCATTAATACAGTCCAATGAAAAGGCAGAAGAAATGAACAATTGTTTCAAATTATAGATAAATAATGTCAGGTCTGTGGGACGAGGAAGCAGGAAATGGGATATACAGAGTGTATTGATTCTATGCCCGAATCTGAGATTTTTCTGGAAAAAAGTAGTGCATAGCTGGAGACCTGGGTCCCCAGAGAGATTGACACTGCCCCTGCTGTAGCCATCTTGGCTGGAGGAATAAACAGCACACTGGGGACCCTATGTTAACCATGACATCACCATTATCTTCCAGAATATTGAACCCTGTTGTTCGCACTGTGCTTATGGGAAGTATTCAAGTTTTACAGTCCTGATAACCACAGAGCAAAGTGAACATAAAGGTAGGAGATACTTTTCAGCATGATATGAAATGACTTGTTTTTCTTTTTAATTCTCAGGTTCCAGGTCATCTGGAGCAAATGGACTAGGCTGGAGACTTTCCTCAGTGGTAAACAAAGACCCCAAGCTAGGTTCTGTGAAATGGTGAATGGTTTCTAGTGATTTAAAAGAATAACAGTGACAATGCTACTGTTCCACATGCAAACCAGTCAGTTAGACTGGAAGAAGAATTCAAAACTTCCTGCTCATATTTTAAAATTAGAGTGGACACTTGTCAACATCCTGGTAACCTCCAAGACACAGTCCATGCTGTGAAAGCCTCTACTTCAATACCTTCACTACTCCAGGATGTGCAGGAAAGCACAAGGAGAGACACAGGGAGTCTCTGTAGCAGCACAGAGTATTACTCAATATTACCATTAGTGTACTCCATGCAATAATGTGTTGTGAGACTAGTTTTTGATAATATATTATTTGAAGATTTACTCGTTGTTGAAAAGGGAGACTTATAGGAAAGGTAAAACATGAATGACTTACAGGAAATGGGGAAAAAGAAGATAAGCAGGTAGACTCTAGAGGAGTTTTGGGGCACAGAAGCCACATTGAGTCATGACCAAAATGCTGCATATATGTCATGAATCATCCTATATTTGCTTATGCTGTTGAAATACACATCAAGAGTGAAACTTAAGGTGAGATATGAATGTTGAATGCAAAACATTCTTGATTGATGGCACCAAAATTGTAAGTGAATTAAATCAGTACAGTGCTGACTGCAGGTGGCCCACCCGAGGAAAGTCAACAGTATAAATAGAGACCTGGAGAAGAAGAGCTAGCATTGTAGATTCTCCTAAATGTTACTGTTTTGAGCCATTCGTTCTCATGGAGGAGTTTGTCGTGACTAGTTCCCCAGGATGGATTCGGCCATTATCATCAGAGGAGCTTGAGACATTGTTGGTGAAAGTAGCTGTGGTTCACTTTGGGCTTTGGCTCTTACATCAAGTATGGCTTCCTGGCTCTGGAAGGGAGGTCATGTGTTATTTAATCTCCAGGAGAAGCTTGTCATGTTGGCTTCCTGCCATGTTCTCAAGTGGTCTTATCCTTGCAGGAGCTCGGGACTTCCGTATTGCTGAGGATGGTTGTGGTGCTTTTCAGGACAGCCCTGGTCTTCGTTTTGAGTGTGACTTCTCGGCTCCAGCATAGAAACCTCAACCTACTGGCACAGCTGCTTCATCGCATGGGCACAGACCTTCTGGCTTCCACTTGGGGCCTTCCCAGCATGGATCTGTAGAACAGATTGGCGTGAGTGCTTGTTGTGGGCTCTGGGTCTCCAGTTGGACTTGTGGAAAACATTGCCATGGGCTCTATGTCTTCAGCTGGACTCATGCAGGACATTGTTGTGGGATCCAGGCCCTTGACTGAATATTGTGGGTCTTTAGTGTTGTGGGACGATTTCCTGCACTATTTTCTTTAACTCTTGGTGACCATCATAAATAATACTATAAATTCTGTGTCCTGATTGTAATTGTTCTCCTCACAAGCCCTGACCCTCAGTGGTGGCATCACCACCTCACTATCCTACCCCAGTACAGAGTCTGAGCAGCATGAAGCTTAGAATCTACTCTCATCCCTGTGGACTAAGGAGTGGCCTGTGGTGACTGCTGAGGACAACAGGGAATGGCAGAAGATCAAGTCTAAAATCACAGCTTCTTCCTGACTGGCTTCTCCTCTTCTATTGGCACCACTGTGCATCTCATCTACATCTCTCAATGGGCTCAGCTTCTGTGGACTCTGCTTCCCACATCAGCTGTGGGACTTATTCTCTCACCAAAATTGCATCAATGCTCAGCCAGAGTTAGATTGTGAGAATCTTCCAGGAAAGGGCAGCATAGCCATGTGCATTACCAATCACAAAGTAAAACAGGAAATATTAAGATACTGGCAGGTAGCGAAGACCAGCTCATTGTCCTCAGAGATCCCACATCCACCTGAGTCCTGAAAGCTGGGCAGAGAGCTCCCTGCCTTAGTGGCTCCCTAATAGGAGAGCATCACTTTTACAACCCCAAGTGTTTCTAAGATAAGGCCTCTGTGCTTTGTTTATTGTGGGATTTGTTTACTATCTCACAGAATATTCACAGCATAACAACCATTTTGGTTTGGGGATCCATGTAAAGAGCAGGGTGACTCAAACACACTGAATGGTGGGTGGCAAGGATGTGTTGGGCACATCTCCTGGTCCAGATCTGTGAACCCAGCCTTGTGCTCCCATCCTAAAACTCATCCAGAGCAGCCTGTGAGAATCCGGCAACTTGCCTGGTTTGCGCACTCAGCATTGGTGAGTGGCTGCAGCTGTGGCAGCTGAGACATGAAAAGTTCCTGCACCGCTCTGTCCCCAGTTTGTCCACAAGGTGTGAGGCAGGGATCACAGCTGGCCTTGGAACCCAGGCACATTCTGGCTTCCACCAATGCTCTTTCCCCTAAGGCAGTAGTGGCAAACCCTTTAGAGACCAGGGCACAAGCTGCAACCCCGAACTACAGCTACCAACCCACCTGTTTATCAAAGGTGCCAACATTCAGTGAAACCTGAACACTGAGCTTTCAGTACATAAAAAGCGACTCATGCATGAACATGTTTTCTCTGAAAAGAGAAAAGACACAAATGCCATAGGTTCCCTACAACTGCCTGAAGGGCATCCTGGGTCACCAGATTCATGTCTCACAGTTTTAAAATCTCTCAGCCAGTGAGTGAACCGACTTTTTATAGAAAACAAGGACCTAGACCAGTACTTCTATGGGATACAGCCATCCTTGCTAGGACAGGAGCTTACCTGCTGGTAAAACGCAGACTGGGAGAGGGCAGTGTTAACAGGAGCACAAATGACAACTCACTCCAGGAACCTACAAAAAGCATGGATGGGATCTGCACCAGAAGAGGAGGGGATGATACACAAAGCTCACGAAGAAAGCGACTCTCTCAGAATAGCTAGTAGTTTCTCCAGACACTGAAGGTCAAGTTCAAGATTGAAAGAAAATCTAAATATTATTCAGGATTATCCATTATTTTTTAGAATTTTAAAATGTTAGATTTTTAGCTTTATATGTTTTGATTAATAATTTATATCTGTAGAATCTTGCTCACTTGTGATTTAGTTTTAATTTAACCTGTAATTATAGAATTGTCCATAGAGATATATGTTTTTTGGCTTTTTGTGTAACTTTTGAGTCTGAGGTGTTTTGTTACTTCAACTTAGAGGTACATGTACCTGAGGTAACATGTAGCTCCCCTAAAATATAGTCAACAGAATAAACTAGCTCTGCCCATTTGTAACATTCATCAGTTATTCTGATATTATTCCCTGAGGAAATGAACATGACTAGATTGTTTGCAGAAGGAAAATTTCTGAGTTACAGTTCAAGAAAACCATCCTGAGTTTGTTTTATGCTGCAGTTAACACCATCAAGGTAAAAAAAACCTCACACATCCTCCTCATTGCAATAAAACTCCTGCCTGAAGTGACGCCCTCTCCCTTCCTTTCTGCTTCTCCTTTCTTACTCACTCTCACCTTGTCAGAGTCAGTCACTGTCTAATGATGGATGTGAATAGAGAAATGCTGTCAGATAATCTTCTTCCCACAAAGCTCTCAGTTATATTCACAGAAGAAAAAAATCGAACTGCAAAAATACCAGCACTGTTACAGAAGAGGAATGTGTCTCCAGGTTTACTTTGACAGGTGTATCCTGAAATAAATATTAACTCAGTAAAGGGAGAAAATGAAGCAAAAAGGTACATAGCAAACAAAACATCTGGGGCCACCAGGTCTGTGGGGTTATAGTTGGGGAAGTCAATGCTCTGTCTATGACACTATGAGTGACATAAGAAATTGGAACAGTGATGATCAAGATAATTTTCTAAAATGATGTAAACGTGTGTATTGATGTGGATCAGTAAGTACTCTAGCCATCGTTTACATATTTCCACTCAGCCCTGGAACTGTATCTAGTATAATTGAGGAACTATGCTTCTAATTTTTACTGAGTTTTATGTATCAAGGTACTTATAGCACCCATCCTGTTTTTAAAGCACAATTTTAGGCAAAGCCAAGCCAAGGCCCACACAGCACATCACTGAACTTTGGAAACTTCCCTGGATTCTGCTGCTGCAAGGAAAGTGCTGGAGCCCATTTCTCTTAGAGACACTGAGAGAGAAGCTGGGCCTGGAGCCCACAATGGCATCACTAGAATGTAAAGGCAGGAACAAGACACAGATGAAACCCTCAGTGAATGATGCCCCACACCAGGGTCTTCCCAGAAACATGCGATGCATCTCCAGACATTGTAACTAGTGCTTCAATTCATTCCTATTTAAGAATTTCAGACTCTCATTAATTTCCTTTACACCAATATTCTGTCCTCCACTTCTGGCTGTTAAGAATGAAGCTATCATGACTAGTCTGACTCAAGATGCTGTGTGAACTGCTGTTTCCAAGGACCTTACTCAGAGACCTGGGAGGGCAGCTCTTAGGTTGCATAGTAAATTTCTACACCTTTTCCAAACTGTTCTGCAAAGAGGTAATAAGTTCTTCATTTTCATCAGGAGTTGAGAGTTTTAGTTCCCAGTGCTTTACTTGTTTATTTGTTTAAGATTTCCCTTAATTAATATTTGACTGTAAACAAAAGAAACAATTCGTTAAGTTGTATATTAATGCTTATTAGTTAACACTTTCTTGCCATGTTTATGTGCTTGACAACTTATTAGAACTTATTTTCATTAACACAGCCCATTGAAATGACAAATGTTAATAGAGAAGAAATGAAATTAAGAGATAAATAAGAACATAGTTTCCCTGGGATGAAGAAGGATGGAATGGGGCACAAGGAGGGGAAACAGCATAAGCCTCAATCTCAGATTTATCTGAAATAAATAGTGCCACCTTACAGACTGGGTCCCTACAGTGATTGACACAAGCTATGTGGCCATCTAAACATAAACAGCATACCGGGATCCTAAAATAACTATGCCACCTCCACTGTCTTCCCAAAGACTTGACCCTGGTGTTCACACTGAGCTAAGAACCTGGGTTATGGGGCATGTTCAAGTTGCACAGTCATGAAAACCATATGGCAAGATGTGCAAATAAGGAGAGGAGATGTGTTTCGGAATGAAGTGAAACAGACTCTTTACAATGCTCAAGACCAAAGGGAGCCTGCTTCGCACTCTCCTGAGCAATAAAGAACCCGTGGTAGGTTCAGTGCTATGTGAATGACTCTGATACAAAAGAAGAGCAGTGAGAGTTCTAAATTTCCACCTGCAAATCCAGTAAAAGTTGGGGCAAAACACTGTAAAATTTCCTTCCATGTTTTAAAATTGGTAGTAGATTCTTAGTCCTACCAACTCTGTATATTTCTTGTGACTTGTGATACAGAGTCAATAAATTGAAAACTTCTACTCCAAAAATGTCACTAGCCAAGATATTCTAGATAATCATAGAAGGTGTAAAAGGAATCTTGTAATTAATCAGATGTGTTACTCAATGGTTTTTTAATTATGCTGTTCAATAACAAAATTTACTCTGAGATTCCCTTTCTAAAAGCTTCTATAATACTGTAAAATCGAGAGTTTGTCATTCTGCAAAAGGAAAAAGTATGGGAGTGGAAAACCACAAATGACTGACAGGAAATAAAGGGAAAGAGACTGAATGAGGAAAATTCTAAATCAAAGAATTTAGGGCAGTGACACAGCATTTTGTCATACAAAAATGCTATGTGTGATATTCCACAGTTGTCTCTCCTGGTGAAATGTACAGCGTCAAGAGTGAATGTTCATGTGGACTATAGATTGTGCATGTATAAGAAACTTAATTGTTAGCAACAACGTTGTACCTGGATGTTGATGATACACTGCATAACCATGGGGGTAGGGTTATAAGTGCAACCTATGTATTTTAAATTTTTCGATGACATTAAATCTAAAAACTGAAGCAAGTCTTTAGAAATTGTTTCTCAGAATGTATAGAAGGACTTCTTTGTTGTTGTCTGAATCCCAAGGGATCCCATAACCCTCACTGCTCAGAGGTGCTCAGCTGGGTCCTTCACTAAACCAGGACAGGCGCTGTGCTGTCTGCACTGCTGGGCTCAGGAAAAGGAAAGAGAGTTCAAGTATAAAGAAGAATCTTGGGCCCTTCTTCTAGAGCCTCCAAGAAAACTTCCACAATAATTAGATTCCATGTAATCTAGATCATACCAATTGTGTTCTCAATAGAGCTCAGCTTGTTAATCTACACTGAACTTTAATTACGGTGCTTACTGAACAGAGAATCTAGTAATGTACATAGGAGCTAACTCTGAGAGTTTTCACAGATATGTGACAATATCTCATGTAGAGCTCAACTGGGACTCAGAGAAACAGGAAAGCCAGGGGCCGAGCCAGGGCTTCCATGGTGCACACTGGGTCCTCCCTGGTGCAGGTCTCCCCAGAGCTCTGGCTCAGGCAATGAGATGGGCCCTGAACAGCAGGGGGTGTTGGGAGGAGCATGCAAAGCAGCAGGGGTCAGATGAGCTGACCTTGCAGCTCCAGAAACACTGGGCTCTTCTTGTCCTCAGTTGAGCAAGCCAGGCCAGGTGGGCAGGACAGAAGGTCCCTGGGCACAGCCACAGAATAACATTTCCACTCTGTGGTCACACAACATGATCCTGGTGTCTTCCTGTCTTACCAAACCTCTAGACACAGTCACATAGTCTTCAGTACAAACCTACTAAGGACAAGATCAAAGCGTATGAGGACACTGTTTCTCAAACCTCTAATGTGTCTCATCCTCTCCCTAGGTGCATGATTGTGTCTGGTTCAAGTAAGTGTTCTTGTGAAATTTGTCTTGAAGACATTTATTTCCTTTGCAGGTTTGCAGTCTTTCCAAAGGTCCCTAACGCAGGCTTACTCTTGTGAGAATTCACAAAGGGCAAAATGATTTAGGCTCAGTAGTGTAGGTCAGTGGGCAACCACAGCTTCACAGATGAGCTGCACTGCATTTCTCTTTCTTCAGGACAGTGATACAGTTTCAGTGAAATCAGAAATAGAATGTTCTGTGCAGGCAAACAAAAATTCCTTGGGTGATTCTCTGCATTGTTCTATTACAATACATCAATCAAACCAAAACCTGGTTCTTTCACCTTAACAATCTTGGAAAACTTCCTTTATACTCTTAATGAAGTCTCTAAAATCATAATATTCAACAATAAAATACTAAATATTTTCTTTTTTAGAATAAGCAAGTAAGAATGTCCTTTAATTTTAATCAAAATTATGATGAAATAAAATAAGACAAGAAAAGTAATAAAATTCACAAGTTGAAAATAAAAAGAGATAACTTCACATACTTCCACTAACATATTTTTCATACATCCCTAAGGACTGCACCAAAGGCTAACAGAATAAAAATACTAGATGCTAAAAAAGGTGTCTTTGTATGAGAAAAATATATTATGTGTTATTTTTACATCTGTGTTCCATAGCAGTAGATTTTGAGATTAATTCTTGAAAATTTTCCATACTGTAAATTCCAAGATTTAATTTTTCTAGAAAAGAAAATGTATAGACATGAGAAGACATGATTGTTTAACAGAAAATGGAGGGAAAGCAGCATGCAGAAGTAGAAGACAGTGGTATTCAGTAAAGTGGAACAACATTGTGCCATACTATTATGTTAGATCTCTGTCATAATTCCTATATTTTCTAGTGAAATCTTGAACATCAAGAATTAACCTTAAGGTAAATTTTCGAGTTTAAAGTAATCTTGATGGATTGCTATCTTAGTTAGATTTTACTCATTGCTGAGACCAAATACCTGATGCCCAATGTTAGAGAAGGAAAGGTTTGTTTCTTACAGTTCTTGGAGGTTTCAGTCCAAGGCAGAAGGGCATGGTGGAGCAGCCCTTCATGGCCACTGCAAACAGCAAGTTTCAAACCAATGAGAGAGAGAGAGAGAGAGAGAGAGAGAGAGAGAGAGAGAGAGAGAGAGACATCTTCCTGTCATTACATCATATGCTGGCTTCACCACTAGGTGGATGTAGCACTCACACCACCAATCACGGTGCTAGACAATGAACCAATCACAAATGCTAGATTTGGCCAAGTCCATAATTGCATGAGGCTTGGGGGCCACTGATATAGACCATTACACTTGCAATACAATTGCAGTCATTTTACTGTGATGATATACTGTGTACATATATGAGCAGCACTATAAGAGATACCTCTGTAATTTAAATTTTGCTGTGAATGTAAATCTTTACAATTGAGGAAAAGCTTTAAAAACCATGACTTGCAACCTATTGAGGTGCTTCTCTGTTGCCATGTTGATACAAAATGATGCCATAATCCACATTACTCCAGTGTACTCAATGGTGTCCTTCATTAAATCAGGGTTAAGAAATAGCAAAGAAAGTTAGGGGAGAGAGGAGCTTCCTTGGAGGCTTCTACCAAATCCTTCCAGTGAACTTCAAAGCCTTGATGCATCTGAAGAACCTGCTATGCAGCTGAAGACACAATGAGGTACAGTTGGGGCAGCCCAGCCACACACTTCTGCTTCCCTGGGAGGTTTTTTTATGGTTTGTATCGCTGTGGTAGGGGTACTATAATAATGCTGACAGTAATAAGTTGCAAAGACTTCAGGCTGCAGGCTGATGATGGCGAGAGTGAAATCTGTCCCAGATCCACTGCCACTGGCCCTCAATGGGACTCCAGATTGCAAACGTCTTGCCCAATTAATCAGAAGTTTAGGACCCTGTCCTAGTTTCTACTGATACCAGCTTAAGAAATTGCTAATGCCTTGACTGGCCCAGCAACTGATGGTGACTGTGTTTCCCACAGATATGGGTAAGTATGGAGGCTGTGTCAACTGGATGTCACATCTGGCACCTGACATGGGAAAGAAAAAATATCAACATAAATATGTAAGATAAAACAGAGCCTTCCTGAAATATTAGGAAACTCTGTTCATACAGAGCTGAGTAAATTCTTGATCCTGCCCTTTCTTATCTGGGACCTAGCGCTGCAAGAGGCCCAGAAAGTGAGTGGGGACCCTCATGTCCATGCTGTGTCCTGCCTGGGACTGAAGCTGCACAGGGTGAGACCAGCAGCCTATTAAAAAGTCCTCAAGTAGCCTGCTGGGCTCTTGGGATATGCAGATTATCAGGGGCAAAAGAGATATGACCCAACTGCAGGGCTGGCCCATCTCAACACAGACTCCTTGTCTTCTGGGGTCTCTGTCCACATCAGAGTGGCACAGATTTGCCTGCAGAGAACGTGCTTCTCACTTAGAACAAAATCATGCTTCTCTCCCATGAGCAGAGTGAACTGCTGCTCTCATCTTTCAGAACATGCTTTACCTGAGGAAAAGGGTCATTGCTATGATTCTTTTGAAAAGAAGGTATTAAAGGAAACAAATGGGCTATTTAAAGCTTAGGGTATATAAGAGGAATTAATGAGAAGAGAGCAGAATTGGTGAAATCTGTGAACTTGTCTGGGTTCCTCTACTCACCATCACAGAATGACTGAGTCGGCAGGGAAGGACATGAGCAATGCTGCTGTCCAGCCCCAGGCTTCCCTCCAGGCACACACACGAGCACATGTCTCTGCCTGCCTTCCTCCAAGGGCAGTTCTAAGGCCCATTCAGTTATTTGGTCTTGATTTTCTTTGCAAGATAAGTTAGAATCATTTCAGAAGCAATGTGAGAAACATAACATACTTGAAACCATAAGAAAAGTCTGGCTGTTGCAACAGGATTGCAATCTTTGGGAATGGGGCAGCAGCAGAGATACAGTAGAAATGAACCAAACTCTAAAAATATCACATTCACCAATAAAATGCTAAATATTTTATCCTTCAGAATCAGTAAATAAGGATGTTCACTTTAATTACTGTTATCAAAAATTATACTGAACGTGCTAGAAAATAAAATAAGACAAGAAAAAGTAATAAAATTCACAAGTTAAAAGAAAGAACAGATAACTTCACATACTTCCATTAACATATTTTTCTTAAATCCCTAAGGATTGCATCAAAAGTTACTAGAATAAAAGTACTAGATGCTAT
>PVLA01019014.1:0-13172 GCA_004027455.1 Hydrochoerus hydrochaeris
ACACACACACACACACACACACACACACACACACACACACACACACACACACACACACAGACACACACACACACACACACATACACAAAGTAAAATGTTAGTGCATTTGACTAGATTAAAATTTAAAACTGTATTCTTCAAAAAAATAATTGATCGTGCTTTTAAAACTCATTAAAATCTAAAGTCTATAAATGTGTACACTAAAATTACAAATTAAATACTTTTTCTGGAGCTTACATGGCTTCTGTCTAGACTAGAAAAAGGAACAAAAATACAGTATACAATCTTGTTCTTAGCTAAACTCTATTTCAGCATTTCAATTTTTATAAAGAAATTGTTGCTATATGCATCCCATCCCAGATACCAGGAGTGGAATATCTACAGTAGCTCCCAGCATTTTTTGATGTTTTGTTCCTCTTTGTTCCCTTCATAGCCATCCCAATTCTTTTATTGCAGCTGCATAAATATGGTTTTATAGATCTCACATTCCCCCAAAGTCCTATTAGAATCCAAATAAAATCATAACAGTACAGCAGCAATAAGATGTTGAAACAGAATAATATATCAATGGCTGAGCTGCACATGTTTCTTTTAGACTGCCGAGTCCTAAGATGCTGTCTGCATCACTGTGATAAAGGAAGTCGGCAAAGTAATGGCTTTGAATTGTCTTTGAGGGATGTGGTTGGCATTGTGATTTTCAGCTTTACACGTATCTAGGAGACTTTCAGGCCTTGGCGGAGAAAATCCTGCTTTGGATTTTAAATATTCCAGAAGTTTTGGTGGATATAAAAAGGAGAACCAGGTTGAGACAGATACCAGTGACAGAGTGAGACTGAACCTGGGAGTGGACCAAGAGGAGAAAAGTAAAAGGAAAAAACAAAACAAAACAAAACAATGGGTATGAAAGAGATAAACAGACCAGTATCTGTGGGATGGAGCACAGATCCCAGGGAAACAGCTGAAGTTATAAATCTGCCCAGCTTGGTTTTCTTGTAGATCTTTTGTGCAAGACTCCACGTTTCAGCTCTTGACTTGTATTGTTTATTTTCTTTCGCCCTGAGAAAATCTCTGCCTTTTTCAAATCTTGCTTTCCATGTTTTAAAATGTGAAAAATAATGCTCTCTTCCTGGGGTATTGTGAAGATTACAAGGGTAAAAACCCAGATAACATGTGCCAAACTCTCACTGTACTGCCTGACATGTAGTAAGCACTCCGCAAATGCTAATTTTCTTTCCTGTCTCTGGATCACTTTCTTCTCCTCTCCCAGTGCCCAGGGGTGATAAGAAGAGAGCACTTTACCATTTACATTTTGTAATTGCCTCTCATGACCTTCATTCCAGTAGAAACCAAACTGTGTTGATACAGACCCAAGAAATTACAGGAGTGAATGTTCAGAAGGTTCCTGGTGCTGTTCCCAGAACAGAATTGGCTCTGGTAAATGAAGCTCATTGTGACTCGACAGGTACTGAGTCTCACTGACTTGGCAAGATGCTCTTGAATGGGCCAGGAGCCATAGTTTCCACAGAGACCACTGCAGGCAGACAAACACCTCCTTGTGGTCCCACCATCCCCTGGCTGTGTTTGTTGATGCATCTTTTCCTACACCTACTACAAGGTTAACTATTTCTTGTAGCTTTGGAAAATGTAGTTTCCTTATGCTTAACCTCACTGTATTGATCAGCTTCCTGGTACCGTCACAAATCCTAGAAATACCAACTGAGAAAGAAGAAAGTTTTATTTGGGTTCAACATTTTGGGAGTTTCAATCCATGCTCCATTGACCCCTTTGGTTTAGACCTGTGATGGGGCAGTGCATCATGACAGGGGGAAACTGCTCACCTCATTGCTGGATGTGGAAGAAAGAGGAGCAGGAAGCGGTGGTGTTTCAAAATTCCCTTCAAGGATGTATTCTCAACAAAAGCCAAGGTTTAAATGTAAAGCCCAATTTTAAACTTCAGTGGACACCCACTTGATGCCTTACCCTATTATTTCTGAGACTGTATTTATATACCTATTCAGTCAATGAATATTGATCGTATTCTATGATGGTCCAAGAATTGTACCAAGTACTAGAAATAGAGGAGAGGGTAAGACATATACTTCACTACACACACAAAAAATGATTATAAGCATAACTGTAATAAATGTAATTTTAAAATATGGTAGAGTGCTAATACAACATGTAACAGTAGGCTTAGCCTGATTCCAGGAGATTAGAAATGGATTTTCTGAAAAATTGACAAGGAATCTGAGATTTAAAGGGTGAGTCAGACCTAAGATGGCTTTTGTTGAAACTCCAAAGCTTTACAGGCATCCCCCCATGTATAGTGTTGCTTGGAATAAATCTGTCTCCATGAGAGGTAGCTGTAGACCAAATGATTGTTTACTTTAGTTGCATACAGGAAAGCAATTGAAGTGACAGCTTCCATTATAGCCTTACCTTCCTAATTTAGAATAATTTTCTGTAGTTACTGAACATATCATCAAGTTTATAATAGAACAAATTAATTTACAGTCTATAAAAAGGTGAAATTTTATCCAACTCAACTAACTTTAACTTAGTCTGATCTAGGCCAGTGATTCTCAAACTTTACTGCCCATCAGCATTGCCTGCAGGGGATTAAAACTCAGATTGCATTTGATTGGCAACGTCAACACTATTCTCAACCCCTAATTGAACTGCTACACAGGATATTAGGAAGGTTACTAGGGAGGAAGGATGCCCTCAAACAATGACATCTAATTAGCGTGTACAGAAATGCTATCCCACACAAACATAATACATATTCTTTTCAAGCACAATGGAACATGCCCCAAGATAAATCATATCCCGGGTCATAACACAAACAAAAATTTGAAGAATTAAAATCATGATGGAATGAAATTAAAAATCACTGACAAAAGACCACCACTGGAAAATCTCGGAACACATAGAAATTAAATAACTTGCTTTTCAGTAATCTATGAATCAAACAGGAAATCTCAAAGGGAATTAAAAAATACGTAATATTAAAACAAAAAATTAAACAAAAATTAAAGCACAACCTAATGAGTTGGTGGGATACAGTGAAGGAAGTGATGGGGGCTCCAATGCTTGGGTTAGAGGACAGGGAGAATGACAAATCAATAATCTAACTGGATTAAAGTTCTCCAGAAACAGAACCAATATGTGGTATCTGTCTGTCTGTCTATCCATCCAGCTCTGTGTGTCTAGAAAGAGGTTTATTGTAAGTATTCCCTCTCATGCAGTTGTGGAGGTTAAAAAAATCTCATGATCTGTTATTTCCGATCTGAGGACCTGGGGAAGCCAGTTCCAGTCACAGTCTGAGTCCAAAGATTTAAACACAAGTTGAAGTTTGCATTTGAAAGGCTGAGAATCTGGATTGCCAGAAGCGTGAGTGCTGGTACAATGGTAGGAGATGGATGCTTCAGCTCAAATAGTAAGGGAGCGAAGGAGGGAGGGAGAGGGAGAGAGAGAGAGAGAGACTCTGTGCTCCTGCCTTTTTGTCCCATTCAGGTGATGCTCACCCACACTGAGGAGGGCAATCTCCTTTCCTCAGCTGACTGACTTGAATTCAGACTTCACTCAGAAACACAACGAATAAGGTTTGACTGGATATCTGGAAACTCCATGACCCAGGCCAGTTGCCAAAATTAAGCACCACACTAATTGAATCTTTTGAAAATTTTACCTTATGAAATTTGAAAGGTAAGACAAAAATAAGTTCCAAGCAAGCAGAAGGGTGGATAGCAGATATCAAGGTAGCAGAAATCAGTGGAATTTAAAAAAAGAAAGTATTAGAGAAAGTTAGTGAAGCAAAAAGCTGGTTCTTCAAAAAAAGAAATTGAAAACTTCTAGTAAGACTGATTAAAAATAGAGAAAAAGTTCACCAATATCTATATTGACCAAGATATCATTAACAATACTAAAGCCATTAAAAGATAGGAGGTACTTGAACTCCTATTTTATACTCAAATTCAACAATTTAGAGGAAATTGACATTCCTCAAAAACCACAATCTACTAAAACTCAGCAAATATGAAACAGGTAATAATTACTAATTTTAATAGCTAAAGAAATTGAATTTGCTACTTAAAAACTCTTAACAATAATCAAGGCTGTTAGAATTTTACATAGTTATTTAATGAAGGAACACAAATTTTGCATAATATCTTTTAGAAAAATAAGAGGAAGGAACATGTTCTATCTCATTTTTTGAGGATAATATTTCCCTGATACCAAAACTGGAAAGATGTACTCCACAGAAAAGTAAAAATTACTATATAATATGAACTGTGGCATAAAAATTCTCAAGAAAATTTCATAAACAAATCCAATAATGTGTGAAAAATAATATGCCACACCACAGAGGAATTTACCCAAATATACAAACCTGGTCTGACATCTGAAGCTCAACCAGGGAAACACACCATATCCACAGACTAAAGTCAAAATCACATGTTCACATCAGAAAAAGCATTTGGCAGAATTAGCAGAAAACTCTTAGTACATTAGGAAAGCAGGAGAAACTTCTTCAAATTCATAAAGAGCATCAACAGAAACCAACATTATTACACTTTCATTATTCAGGAGGTCAGCCCTCACTTCTTTTATTCAACATCATGTTTGGAGTCCTGGTTAATGTAATAAGGCAAGAAAAATAAAAGTTATAAATTAGAAAAGAAGAAATAAAAGCCCAGATGCCTTGGTTGTCCATTCAGGTGTGTGGCCCCTGAGTTGTACACACATATCTGGGTTATAAGAAGAAATATTTTAAAAAGAAAGTTTTTCTGCTTATATACACTAACTAGAGTATATATTTTATATGCAGTCAAGACAATTTCTTTTCACTCCATCTGGGAAAGCCATACATGTTCAATCCATGGGCTGCAGGTTGGACATACCTGATAGAAAAGCCCAAATAACCTATATAAACTAATAGACAAATATAACAACTCCTACAATGAGAGGCTGTGATAAAGTCACAGAATGTAAGCTTAGCACACAAGTTGCAGTTATTTTTCTGTATTCTACCGATGAACAAGTTGAAACTAAAACCAAAAAATGCAGTGCCACTTGTAACGGTTCTCAAAAATGAAATGTTCATGTATGACTATACAAAACAGTCACAGGATTGTATAACAAATATAAAAATACTGCTGAAAGGCAATGAAGTAAACGAAATACTTGGTGAGATGTCCTGTGCTAATGGATGGGAAGATTCAACATATAAAATACGTCAGTTCTGTCTAAGTTGCTTTTTAGATTCAACACAATTCCTTTCAAAATCTCTACAAAGTGTGTGTGTGTGTGTGTGTGTGTGTGTGTGTGTAGTTAGACAAATTTATTCTCAAATTTATATGGGAAGAGAAAAACTCTTGAATAAACTTTTGAAAAAGAATCAGAAACTTGGAAGAATTGCTCTCCTATGTTAAGGCTTATGATTTTTATAGTTATAATAAAGATAGTGAACTAGGCATGACATTGCACAGGTGTAATCCCAATACTTTGGGAGGCTGAAGCAGGAGGATTACAAATTCAAGCCCAGCCTGGACAACTTAGTGGCTTGGTGAGGTCATGTCTCAAAATAAAAAATGAAAGAGACTGAGATACAGGTTAGTACAAAGACCCTAATTTCAATCTCTGGTCAAACACACACACACACACACACACACACACAGAGCGTGTGGTACTAGAGAAGGATAGATATACAGATACATATATGTATCTTGATGAAACATAATAGAGAACCCAGAAATACACCCATGCAAATATTCTTTCTTATTGGTTTGTTTCTTTATACTAAGGATTGAACCAAGTGAGCAGTGAATTTCATCCTAAGCCATTTTTTATGTTTGGACAAGTTCTTACAAAATCACTTCATTGCTCAGGTTGGGCTCGGCCTTGGAATCTTTCTGTCTCAGACTTCCAGATCTTCAATATCATTAGCTGTTAGATAAATTTTAATTAAAACAACAGAGAGCTATCCCTCCACACCTATCAGGATAACAAATCTGATAGGTAGGTAGATAGACAGACATTGAATCCTGGAGAGTACATAGAGAAGCTAGATCACTCACATCCTGCTGATGGAAATTTAAAATGTTTCAGCTCCTCTGGAAATTGTTAGCTTCTTTTAAAATTAAAAATGGGCATAACATTCCATCCAGCAATTACACTATTGGGAATATACTCATAAAAATGAAAACTTAGTTGCACACAGACATATTTACATGAATGTTCACAGACACTTTGTTCTTAATAGTACCAAATAGGAAACTTCTCAAATTTTCCTCCAGACAATAGATGGTGAGGCAAACTGCTGTGCATCTGTACCAGGTGTCTCGGGCCATTTGTTATAGCTATTTTGCTATAACAAAATACCTTCTACTGAGAAATTTATTGAGAAGATAAATTTATTGCTCACAAGTTAGGAAGGTGGGAAATTCAAGATCAAAGCAATAGAAACTGGAATCTGTTGAGGTTTGCTCTCTGCTTTCTAACCTCTGCAGCACCCTCATCTAAAAGAAGGGTAGAAACAAGTATCCTCAGGTTTCTTTTACAAAGACACTAAGTGGAGCCTTCATAATCTAGTCATTTGCCAAGTTTTTATTTCAATATCTGTAGGAAGAATTGGGTTCCAATATATAAACATTGAGAGAACATAGTACTTGGACCACAGCACCATAGACACATGCTACATGGTAAACTCCAAGGACATGGTGAGAAAAAGCCAATATCAAAAAATATATGTATCTCATGGTCCCATTTATACAACATCTATGAAATAACATAGTTATGGAGAGCAGTTTAGTAGTTGGCAGGGGTTCAGGATGAGAAGAGGGATAGATGTGACTATACAAGGCCATCACGAAGAGACTTTGTGATGGTAAAGTTCAGCATCTTGAGAGATGGTGATGCTATAAAGGGATATATGTGATAAAATTGTTCATGTGCTACTACTATGCACACCCATGGTGAAATCTAAAGCTCTAGGGATTATATTAAGGTTAACTTCCTGGTTTTGAAGTGGTTTTATAGATATGCATAATGTTAACCTGGGGGAGTGTACTAGATTTCCATTACTGTAGCACAGTACCTGAGATAACTGGCTTAATAAGAGGTTTACTTTGGATTGCAGTTTTGGAGGTTTCAGTCCATGGTTGGTTGGCTCCATTGTTTTCTGGCTTAGTGGTGAGGCAGTACATCATGGTGGGAGTATGTAGGAGAGGACATCTTCAGCTTATGACTGGAAGTAAAAGAAAGAGAGGAAAAGACCCTTGTTCTACCATCTCCTTTAGAAGGTATATTTCTATTGACCTAAAATCTCCCTCTAGAATGCTCTTGTTAAAGGTTTTCACCACTTTCCAATGGAGTCAAGGTGAGGGTCAAGCCTTTCACACAGAGGCCTTTGGAAGACATTTAAAACTCTAGCGATGCTGAGTATAGGGTTCAGGAACCTCTCTACATTTCTTTGCATTTTCTTTTTAATCCACAAGTATTGAAAACTAAAATAGTAAAATATGTTTGCTGAACTTCTTGTCCACAGTTTTTGATTCAGTAAATCTGGGTTGAGGTCTGAACATTCACATTTCTGATAAGTTCTTTGGTGATGCTTCTTCTTATATTAAGAACCCCTGCTTTTGGCACTGTGGGGATTGGGAATTGTGGGAATTACTAATGTAAGAGTTTCTATGGTCAGCAGGTCCATAACTAAGTGAGAATGAGTGAAGAGCTAATGATATGACCAGTAGGTAAAGCACAGATGCTGAAGACAAGATAGCTCTAGTAAAGTTTCAATGTTGCAATAATTGAAAGTAAGGGATCAAGTAGATCTTTGGCCATTTGAGATGGATATAAAAGGATCGAGGTCAGAAAGGGCATTTCAGGCAAAGACACTGCATGGGCAAAGGCAAGAGGGAGAAAAAATATCATTAGACTATACAGAGAACAAAATTGAAAACAAATAATGGAGAATAGGAAAAATGTAGAAGGTAGCCATTAATAAGAATCATTAATAAAAGCTTGCAATCCATATTAGACAAGGTCATGCATACCAAGCTGAGAACTTTGTATCCAGCATTCAGAGTAATAAAGACCAGTTGAAGCTTCCTAAAAATGTAATTGGAATTGTGCTATAATACTTGAAGCTGTTTATTAATAGACACTGAAAATACTGAATCTTGCTCAGTATGTCCAGGCTTGAGTGTAGTGTGGGGAACAAGAACCCATAAGCATTGGTTCTCATTTACCACCTAGTACCTGTGGAACTGTTCACCACTTTACTTCCTTGACCTCATTAGCTTCTTCATATTCAATCCCTTATAAAGCAGGAGAAGTAATGTCTACACTGAGTTACCATTAACTTTGCAAAAGATAATGATGGTAAAGTGCTTGTTTCTGTACCTTCATAAATGGTAGCTGTTATTATTACAATCATTAAGAACCTAACACAGTTATTCAGCCTGAAGAATAAAATATGGTTATTTTGTCTTCGTTGGTAATAGGAATGAACATCTTTCCTACAACAGATAAAATATACATACAGAGTTCCAGTGTAACCAAGGCTTGGTTCCAGTGCAACCAAGCTTATTTTTAAAGTTTAGTAGGATGACATTGAATGGTCAGAAGAGAACATAGAAAAAAATGTTAGTGACACTAGAAAGTGGCTAAATAGGACTGGGCCATTGATTATCCATCTTTCAAGGATTGGGTATCTTCTATTATTCATCCAACCACATTAAACCAGTTCCTATAATCTGTAAGCCACTATACTAGAAGAATTGTGTACAAGAAATGTAAGAGGAACATTTACACATCATAGAATTAATACGGGCTAGGCTCAAATATATATATATATATATATATATATATATATATATATATGAACAATGCTAGAAGGAAATGGCAGCAAAATACCAGAAATCAAAATATCAAGGTCTTTAGGTGAACTAGTATTGTGAATTACTTTTTAGATGTCTTCATTTTGTATATGTGCATCTGAAAAATCTCTGCTAAAGTCCACCTCAGGGTATTTCCTTGCCACATTATGAATGTGCTTTCTTCCTAGCTTCTCTGCCAAGACCCTCACTCAGTAAGATCTTTGATTTCCTTCTGCATTTGTGATCACACAGACCCCTGGTTACTGGTTGTTGAAGTCTCACACTTGTCTGCAGTTTTCTATGTAACCTGAACTTCTGTATCATCCATGGCCCTTAAATGTGCTGGGCTCCAATTAGCATAGCATTGACTATGTTTTTAAAGATTACCATAGGAGTTAGAATACCATAAACTCACCAGCCATCCTCTGTTCCAGATAAGATGTCTGGAGAACACTGGATCTTGAACAATGTAAGACAAAAAAGAATGCATAAAGAGCTCTATGTTAATCACTGGAGCTTGTTTTCTTTATCATCTATGGGCCAGTGTCAACTATAAGAGCAATAAATTCTGTGTAAACATCATCAAAGATGTAAACAGCACATTACTCCTTAGTTGTGAGCAGCCTTTCAAAGTTGGCTTTTAGTAGAGACAAGATTGAATTCCTGTCACTACAGAGACTGATAGGGCGAAGACCTATAATAGGGGAATGATAGATGCTGTCTGAATTGAATTCAATTATCTGGTCTTAGATAAATCCTATGACTTAAACAGAGTATAGTTAATTTCTTAGACCACAAGAAGTACTGCTTGTAAGTTCTTATTGACATATTTGAGTACAGTGGATTAAATACCTACTTACTGACACATTTAATGATTTGCCTTGTTTTATTTCATGCAGGCTATAAGGGCTGATTCTAGGCAGAATCTATGCTCAGAAAACCATGTCTTTATTTCCTCCTCCCTGTGACCTGATATTTACCTCCTGGTTGGGGACCAGTAGACTTTCCTCCTTCCCTCATTTCTATCTTGGGCCTGTTCTATCTCTACAATTGCTAAGCTCCAGGCATTTCTCGACTTTTCCTTCATCAAAATTTACACATGTACAGATCCATACTTAATACTTCCTCAAAACTGGCTAATAAAATAAGTAGTAGACACACCATTTGTTTACTAAAACCAAATCCAGGCTAATGTGTTCTTGAGAAAAGGTTAAAAGCTCAATCCTTTTTCTCTTCCCAGTAATTCAGGGACATTCAATTATTATCTCCTCTAGGCAACACCTTTACCTAAACTCAAGGAAGTGATTTTTATAATGAGATTTTCAAGCTAGAACTAAGGGAAGGTGGTGGTTTTTTTAAAGAAAAGGAAATGTAAAGGGAGAGAACCAGTATTCGAGCACCTGTTTGAGGCCAGACATCTTGCTGCATGCTTTGCATAAATGATTTTATTAAATCCTCACACTAACCTTGTGAAATAGGTCTTGCTATTATCCTGATTTTATATATGAGGAGACAGAGACTCAAGAAGGTTAAACAACTTCTTCAAGGTAAGAGAGAGCAAGTGGTAAAACCGGAACGCCCTTCCCCTCTGCATACTAAAACTGAATGGCCTCTCCAGGTTGCAGAGTGACATCTGTCACACTAATAAATGCAGACAGAGGGTAGTCCTTCTTTATGCAGCAATCAGCATTTCTTAGTACATGTGGCACTCCCCTCCTTGAGTCTTTAGCTGATGCATAGCTGTGTGTTGTGGTGAAATGCACCTGCATGTGGAAGCGGGGAGGGGGCAGACCCACTGAGCCCCTGCTCTCTATGGGCACGGAAGGGACATGAAATATGTGTGTATGTGTGTATTGTTGTGGAGACATTTAAGATCAGTTAAAAGAAAAGCATTGACTGATTTTATTAGAAATCCACTGTTGTTGAGCAAAAGGTGCTTTTCATCCAAAAGGTTTTCATCCCAAACCTAATAGGGTACAGCAAGGGTTCATGGGCACTTGAACAAAGGCAGCGTGAGAACTTTGCCAAGAACAGGTGGGACACACAGTCTCCATTTGGGAATGACATCCGGTCCTTTCTGTACTGGCTAATAAGACCTCAGGAAAGTGGACTTCTCCCTGTGCTACCACCCACCCCTCATGCCTTTACTATCAGTAGTAGGTGCACCTGGGTTAGGGAGCAGGGAACAGGCAAGGGAAGAGAGAACAGGTGAGTCCACTTCCTTAGCCCATGTCACTCTCCATCTGTTTGGCTGTGAAGTACTGAAGGTGGTAGCACCAAGTGACAAAAAGCCATAGAATAAGGCAGCAATGCTGTTGCTCCATAACTATGTTTTCGTTCTTGTTCCCCCTGCTTCATTTTCTCCAAACAGGTGGACAAGGCAGAGGTCTGGGAAGCAAATTGACACCATCATTTTAAATAAAGTTAGAGACAATCACATGGGAAAAAAAATCCAAGAATATTTTTAGCACTGGATGTCAACTGAAGGTAACGTGACACTGTCAGAGTCAGGGCGCTAAGGTGGGTTGATGTAGTTTCTAGGCATTGTTTGGATGGGTGTCTCCACATTTCCTCCTTAGTGCTGTGACTTTTTTTTCTCTTCACCTGGATTGGCCACTTTCCTGCTCTCCAAATGCTCCATGGGTGACTGTCCCTTTTGGCTTCCTCCCTTGATTCTCCTCCTTTAACTGACCCCATAAGTTCTGCTCATCACACGTGCTCTGAACCTGCCAAGTACTTCCATCCCTTGTGTATCCTGTCTCCTCCTAGTTTTCTTGGCTCAGTCTTATCTATACTGCACTTGTCTTAGTATTTGTTTTGGGAGTGAATCTTCAAATACTGGTGGTGCCTAAACAATTACTATTACTAGGGGTTGCAAGATGGCCGACTGAGTGGCGGCACGATAAGAGAGCCTCTCTGAGAAAAAAAATAAAAATAAAAACAACTCAGACGCTGGAATCTGGCAACATGGAGAAAGCCAGACAAAAGGAGAGGAATTTTCATGACCCAGGAAGAAACTGAGGAAAAAAGAAAAAGAAAAAAAAAAAAAAGAAAGAAGAAGAAGTGTGGACAGAAGGCAGGAGATGGGCAAGCCCCGATCCCAGTACTGGCACATCTTAAAGTCAGGTGACTCACGATCGAGCTGAGATCGTGGCCCTGCCGAGAGCGGGAGTTGGTGAGCTGGAGACCCTCGGCCGGAGGAGGCCCTGAGACGGGGAGAGGAAATGGTCAGTCCAGCTGCGCGAACTTTGGTGAGTGATGGGAACTGGGTTCCCCAGGCCAGGAGGACTGGCTGGGAGACATTTTAGTGTTGGGCAGGGCCAGCTTGAATCAAAACCTGAGGCAGCTGATGACTCCTAGTCCAAAGCAGATTGGTGGGATCTACTCGGGCAGGGCCACGCCCCTGGTTGAAACCCAATAGCCAGGGACGAGGCTTTTCTGGGCCAGTGGCATCCCCAGGGAACACACAGACTTGTTGAAGCATAAATTGGTTGACTGGCGTAGTGGGTGGAGCCAGCTCTCAGCGTGCAACTTGCAGTTCCACAGTGGACTGGGGGGCGGGACTTCCCTAGCAAGTGCGCTGCAGAACAACTGTAAGCAATACGAAAGGCCCAGAGACCTCCACCACCCACCTGTCTGTAGGGGGCCGGAAACATGACCAGACAGAGAAACAGCAAAAGGTCCCCAACTGCGGAACCAGGGAAAGTGAGTCCAACACAGGTAAATGCAGAGGAGGTTGAGAGCAACAAACCTGTAATGTCAGAGACCGCCTCATCGGAAATAAAGAAATACATCCATGATCTCATTGTCAAATTTAAATCTGAAATTCTAACTCAGGTGAAGCAAGATATAAGAAGATTAATAAAAGAAGTCCTGGGTAATCCTCAAGTAGGCACAAATGAAAGAATAGAGGAACACAGAGAAAGGAGAGAAGCCTTTGATGAAGAATATAAACAAAACCTAGAATATATGAATCAGATCCAAAGAGAATATCAGGAAATTAAAAACTCCACTGAAAGCTGGCAAAACCTTTTAACAGAAACTAAAGACAAACTTTCAAAACTTGAAGACAGATTTGCAAATTATGATTGTGAAAGGAAGGATCTCTTAAAAATAGCAAGGAACCAGGAAGCAATGATACAAAGGCTAGAAGATGACAAGAGGATTTATAACCTAAGAATAAAATATGTGAATGAAGATGCAGCAACAAATACAAATGAAATAAAAAGTCTATTCACAGAAATAATTAAGGAAAACTTCCCAAACATAGGTAATGGAAGTGAAGTTCAG
>PVLA01019015.1:0-13181 GCA_004027455.1 Hydrochoerus hydrochaeris
TAGGAAATGTTTAATAGTACAGCTAAGATGCCATGTATCAAAACTTATGAAATAAAAATGCATTTGTACTAAAAAGATTCATCTACACATACTGAAGAATGTTCTGAATATGAATTATCTCATCAATCAGAACAAGAAGATATGAAAGTGGCAAAAATAAAATGGAAGCAAAATAGTGTAAATAAAATTATAAAGACCCACATAAAAATTAACTAGATAAAGAAAATATATAACATAGTAAATTATAAAATTTAAAGTTATAACTGCCCTTCCCATGAGCCAGCAGTCAGTGTGGATCTGGAGGAGAAACAGGATGTACCCTTCCCCTGAGCCAGTGGTAACTGTGAGCTGGGAAAATCAGAAAGTACCCTTCTTGTGAGGCTGCAGTAACTGTGTGTTGGGAGGAGAATCAAGAAACACCCTTCCCATGAGACATCTGCTACATGGGCTGGGAGATAAGAAGAGCTGAGCACCTCCCCTCAAGTTACTGGCTGATTCGGAGGAATATAGACTGAACTGATAGCAATGAGGAACAAAAATAACTCAATGCTAATATTGTTTGTTTAACTTTGCAGGCCTAAAGTTGATAGTCTGAGTATCTATTTAGAGGATAACTATGCAATATAGCAACTATGGGGGATTTTCCTCTGTCTTCTTTGTGAAATCTGAGATTGTTCTTACTGTTTTGTTTTGTACCATTTGATTGTTTTGCTTTATTGAATGTTTTGTTTTGATTGGCTTTATTCTCTTCTGATTTATTTGATATTATTATGTCTGATGACATAGGAAGCAACTTTGAAGATAACAAGAGGCACTATGGTAGCAATGGTTGGTTTCTTATGATTCTGTTTTGAAGTCATGTATCGCTTTCACTCCTTTGTTTTGATTGCCTTTATTCTGTTTTATTTGTTAAGTTTTATTATCTTTAAAATAAAATACAACAAAATTAAAAGTTTTACTTTGAAAAGGCTAGCAAAATTGTTAAGATTCTGGTAGGTGCAAATTTTTAATAAGAGGAAAAATTGCTATCATTGCATAAGCTATAGGCATTAAAATAGTGAATATTATATAGAATACTAATAAATGTAACATTTGGAGGAAATATACAAAAGTGAATCTATTTTTAATATCAGAAGTACAAATTTACTTCAAAAATGCTATTTATAATAGAGTCAAAATTAGAATATAGGGCTCAGGATTTAGCTCAGTGGCATAAGCACTTGCCCAGCAAGTGTGAGGTGGTGAGTTCGATCCCTGGTACCACAAAAAACAAAATTAGAACATCAACAATAACACAAATCTGAAAACTAACACTGAAAATCTGTATGATGGCACATGCCTGTGATTATAGCTACATGAAAGATTGAGGCAATAGCACTGCAAATGCAAGGCAATTTTAGAAACTTTAGCAAGACTATATTTCAAAATCAAAAATAAAAAGGCCTTTGGATGTATCCCAGAGATAGAACACTCCTGGGTTTCATCCCCAATACTGCAAAACAAAGAAACAAACAAGAAAACCATTAAAATATTCAAAACAAAAATAAGCTGAACATTAAAAAACTAATCATTTTACAAAATTGTATTAATGGGCCCTGCCAGTGGGAACGTAGCAGAAGCCTGCATCAGGCATAAGCTGCCTGGAAACTCCACCATGGGCCCGCACTACCCCCAGGAACTTAGCAGAAGCCTACATCAGGGTTAAGTTGCCTGGAACCTCCACCATGGGCCCACGCTGCCACCAGGAACTTGTCAGAAGTCTGCATCAGGCATAGGCTGCCTGGAGCCTCCACCATGGACCCACCCTGCCACCAGGAACATCAGGGAAGCCCACCTCAGGTGTGGGCTGCCTGGAGCCTCACCCAAGGGCCTGGCCTGCCACCAGGAACATCGGAGGCCTGCCTCAGGTGTAGGCTGCCTGGAACCTCCCCTGTGGGTGCACCCTGCCACCTGGAACATCTCAGAAGCCTGCCCAAGACTGAAAACTGCCCTGGACTGCCTCTGCTGGGCCTGCTCTCCCAGCTGGAACATCAGAAGGCCTCAGCAGGCTCCAGTTAGTGTGAAAAACTTTGGAACTTTACTCTCAGGTGGCAAAACTTGGACTACAGTGGATTAACTGTACCAGTGTGAATATGTCCCTAAAATAGAGGTGTACAGGGGATAAATAGGGCCAGTAGTAAAACCCCCTCCAAATAACTGTAAAACTTTGGTGTGTCTGAAAAGAGTGTGTGTGATCCCCTCCTCACATAGAAAACATCAGGCAGAGTGAAAGTGATGAAACAAAAAAGCAAAATGCAGTTTCAAACATACAGTTCACCAAAAGCAAGTACAGGAGACATGAAATAGAGGACCTCAACAGTAACACAGTGGGAATCTCTGAAAAGATAGCAAGTGAAATAAAAAACAACTCCATCAGGCCATAGAGGAAATCAAGTTAGAAGTACTCTCCCATGTAAAGATAGAAATAACAACTTTAGTAAAGGAGTTGTTAAATGCAGCTAAAGAAGAAATAGAGAAAAAAGTACAGGAGCATGGGAAACTGATTGAAACCTTGAATGAACAATATAGAAAACAAGCAGAATTCATGAAACAAAATCAGAGACATTCAAGAAACAAAAAATTCCGTTGAAAGTGTGCAAAACAGCCTAAATGAAGCTGAGGATAGGATTTCAGACCTTGAGGACAGGATCACAATTAGTGATCAGGAAAGGGTAGAACTTTTAAAACTAACAAAGCAGCATGAAATGACAATCCAGAAGTTACATGATGATGCCAAGAGCAACAATATAAGAATAATGGGCATTAGTGAAGATACAGGAGTCCAGGCAAATGACATACGCAAAGTATTTATAGAAATAATAGCAGAAAATTTCCCAAACATGGGGAAAGAATCTGATATACAGATAAGTGAGGCATATAGAACACCAAACATTCACAATCAGCATAAATTCACACCCAGACACATAATAGTTAAGATCTCAGACATACAGCATAAAAACAGAATACTAAAAGCTGTCAGAGAAAAGACACAACTCACCTATTAAGGAAAGCCCATTAGAATCATGGCAGACTTTTCAGCACAAATCCTCAAGTCAAGAAGAGCTTGGAGTGAGGTATTTCAAGCCCTGAATGAAAACAACCTTCAACCCATACTGAAGTACCCAGAAAAACTTTCATTCAAATTTAATGGAAAAACAAGATACTTCCATGACAAAGAACAACTGAAGAAATTCATGTCTACCAAACCAACCCTAGAAAGAGTACTGAAAGACATACTACACAGAGATAAAAATGACCACAATCCCAAAACAACAACGGAAAGAAGCCACCAGGTAGGACAAGCAATTAAATAAGGGGTAAAGCAGAAAGAAACAACTGGAATGTAACATGGCAAAGTCGAGCCAGTACATATCAGTGATATCCATAAATATAAATGGCCTCAACTCACCTATAAAAAGAAATAGATTGACAGAATGGATCAAGAAACAGGATCCCACAATATGCTGTATACAAGAAATACATCTGACCCAAAAAGAAACTCATAGATTAAAAGTTAAAGGATGGAAAACAATATTCCATGCAACAGGAACCCAGAAAAAAGCAGGAGTAGTTATTCTATTTGCAGAGAATGTTAACTTCAAACCTAAAATTATTAAAAGAGATACAGAAGGTCACTACATTCTCATTAGTGGAAAAATTCAAGAGGAAGAACTAACAATTATAAATATATATGCACCAAATACAGGAGCATCCAACTATTTAAGACAGATACTAATGGACATGAAAAACCAAATACACAGAGAGAAGACAAGATGGCCAATCAGTGAGCAACAGAATGCAAAGCCTCCCAGGAGAAACAATTCATATGCCAGAATAAAACACCCTGGAGAGACCCAGACAGAGAGAGATGGATCCTCTTGACACAGGAAGAAATTAAAATTAAAAAAGCTCATCAAATACTTTGGAACTACAACTCAAACAGCTAAAAACTAAAGGGATACAGCATTTTCACGATGACCCGCCAAGATTGCACCAGCTAGAATCTGCGCTGGCAGGCAGAACCGCCCAAACTTGTTCCCACTGCCACTCACAGGAAGAACAGCAGCACTGAGGTCGGAGGTTGTTTGAGCCCAACAGAGAGCAGAGGGCAGAGAGTAGAGAGTAGAGAGCAGAGAGCAGAGCTGGTGGAGGAACCTTCACTGATCCAAGAGCAGATTCGTGGGATTTGCTTGGACTGGGCTGCACCCCTGGCTGGAACCCAATGAGACATCCCAAATTGATTCCCTGTGCCTAGCATGCACTGATCCAGTGATCGCCCCTGAAGTTTGGCTGGCCCGGTGGGGAGGGGCAGGCATACGCAGCTTGCTTACACCTCAGTGACAAGAGCAGGCAGGAAAGGGCGGAGTACCCTTGCCAGTATTCTTCGGAGGAAACATGGCCAACAGGGAAAGGGCTGGGACCTGTATTATAACCTGTGTGGAGGAAGCCAGGGCCATGACAGGAGAGAGAGGCAGTAGGAGGCCCCCAGCCCAGAACCCTGAGAGCACTGATCCAGGAGAGGGAAAAACAAGGGAGAATGAAGGCAGCAAACACGCAACATCAGGCATGGCTTCAATGGACATTAAGAGATATCTTTGGGACCTTGTAGATGAGCTCAAAACTGAAATATTAAATCAGGTAAAGCAGGATATGAGTAGAGTAATAAAAGAAATGCTCTCAGGAAGCATCTCTCAGGAAGATACAGATGAAAGAAGGGAGGAACACAAAAAAAAGGAGAGAAACATTTGATAAAGAATATAAAGAAAATATAGAATACATGAAGCAGACTCAAAAAGACTACCAGGAAATTAAAAACTCCATTGAAAGCTGGCAAAATGCCTTAAAAGAAACTAAGGATAGACTATCAAAACTTGAAGATAAGTTTGCAATGTGTGATCATGAAAGGAAAGATCTCTTAAAAATAACAACGAAACAGGCAGTAACAATACAAAGGCTAAAAGATGACAAGAGAATCTAAATTGAATAAGAAACATGAATGAAGATGCAGGAATACATACAGATGAATTACAAAGTCTATTCACAGAAATAATTAAGGAAAACTTCCCAAGCATGGGAAAAGAAAATGACATTCAGTTGTGTGAGGCATACAGAACTCCAGCCACCTACAACCAAAACAGAGCTACACCCAGATATATAATAATCAAGATACCAGAAATTCAATATAAAAACAGAATATTAAAAGCTGTCAGAGAAAAGAAACAGATTGCCTATAAAAGTAAGCCCATCAGAATGATGGCTGACTTCTCGACACAGACCATCAGATCAAGAAGAGCCTGGAGTAAAGTTGTCCAAGTCCTGAAGGAAGGTGGCCTCCAGCCCAGATTGATGTACCCTGCAAAACTGTAACTAGAAATTAATGGAGAAACAAGATGCTTCCATGACAAATAGGAACTGGGCAAGTTTGTGACCACCAATCAAACCCTGCAGAGAATGCTAAAGGACATTCTCAAGAGAGAGAAAAAAAAATACCAGGATTTTAGAAACAGTGGCAGAAAGGCCTCAATGAGTGGGGCAGGCAGTAGAATGAAGAAGAAAACTAAACAAAGGCAGAAAAGTAGCATAGCAGAAATGAGGCAGAGAAGAATAACTAGAAACTCTAACATAGATGGCCTTGATACGCTATACTGTTAATAGTGCACCAGGATTTAAAACACACATTACTCACACTACTCTGCTTAGATGTATTATATTCTGTTCCAGTCATTCTACCTGTACTAGAGTTGAGGGCACAGACAGTAATCCTGAAAAATAACAGGGTATAGTATGGTAATCATCCTCAATTTCCTATTACCTTAATCTAAAGCTCTATAAAACCTACACTGTTTTACCATGATTGATCATAATCAAATCTGGTTTGTTGGATCATGGTTTTGTATTGATAGATTTTATTCAAAGCTGTTATGATTGATAGTATCAAGTCTGAGAGTATAGGCAACTGCACTTATGATGACAAGATCCACTATAATATCCACTCTGGTTTGATTATTACCTGCCTTTGAAGTTTTATACTGTCTACAAGGTTTTATTTTACTAATATTGTTATTTACTGCTATACTCAATTATACTGTTATATTCAATTATGCCTGATGATATAGACATTCTATTGAAGATAATAAGAAACACAACAGTAACCATTGTAGATCACCTTGTACTGTGGTTTTATATGAGTTTTTGGTTTCATGTTTTTATAGGAATTTGTTTTGTTTTGTCTTGCTAAGTTTTGTTTTTCCCTCTAATACAGAAAGGATAGAAATATATGCAGAGACTCATGCATGCATAGCTGTTCACACTCTCACTAATTGACTATCTACTTTGTATGCTTTAATTTTGTAACTGGAACAACTATTTCTAAGAGGAGAACATGTAATTTATTAACTAGTGATTTCTTATTATTTATCTTTTTTTGAATTCTGCATTATCTCTACCCTTTACATGCTTTTGTTTCTCTTTAAATAAAATCTTAAAAAAAACCCAACCAAATACACAAGAACACAATCATAACAGGAGATCTTACTAGCCCATTGTCACAAAGAAATAGATCAACTAGAATAAAAAATCAGGAAAAAATAACAGAACTGTATCATACCAGTGAGCAATTGGACTTAGTAGACATTTACAGAGTATTCCACCCATCCATATCAGAATACACATTCTTCTCAGCTGCACATGGTACATTCTCCAAAACAGACCATATATTATCCCATAAAACATTCTTAAGTAAATGCAAAGGTATTGAAATCATACCATGCATAGTATCTGACCATAGTGCAATGAAATTGGAAAATAATGGCAAAAGAAATTGTAAAACCTGCATAAATACATGGAAATTAAATAACAGCCTTTTGAACAACCACTGGGCTACAGATGAAATTAAAGAAGAAATAGAGCAATACCTACAATTCAATGAAAATATAGAAACAACATACTGTAATCTGGGGGATTCAATGAAAGCTGTCTTAAGAGAGAAATATATAGCAATAAATTGTCATATCAAGAAAACAGAATGAGCAAAAATAAACAACCTAATGCTCCATCTCAAGCATCTAGAAAAAGATGAGAAAGCTAAACCCAAAGCTCATAGAAAATAGGAAACTGTAAAGATTAAAGCAGAAATCAATGCAATTGAAACTAAAAAAAAACAATACAAAGAATTAATGAATTGAAAAGCTGTTTTTTTGAGAGAATAAACAAAATTGACAAACCCCTAGCTAACCTTATCAAGAGAAAGAAAGAAAACACCAAATTCATGCAATAAGAACTGAAAAGGGAGAAATTACTACAGATCCCATGGAAATTCAAAAGATCATGAAAACCTACTTTGAAAATCTCTATTCATATAGAGTAGAAAACACAGAGGAAATGGACAGATATCTGGAAATATATGAACTACCAAAGCTCACCCAAGAAGATACAGCAATTTTGAACAACCCAATATCAGCTATTGAAATTGAAAATGTAATTAAAAACTTACCAACAAAGAAAAGTCCAGGTCTGGATGGATTCAGAGCTGAATTCTACAAGAAATTTAGAGAAGATTTGATGCCAATACTCCTTAAACTCTTCAATGAAATGGAGAAGAAAGCAATCCTCCCTAAATCATTCCTGGAGACAAGTATTACTCTAATACTAAAAGCAGAGAAAGATCCAACCAAAAAAGAGAACTATAGGCCAGTCTCAGTAATGAACATTGATGCAAAGGTTCTCAACAAAATACTGGCAAATAGAATGCAGCAAATCATCAAGAAGATTATACATCATCACCAAACGGTGTTCATTCCAGAAATGCAGGGATGCTTTAACATACACAAATCAATAAAGGTAATATATTACATCAACAGAGCCAAAAACAAAAACCATATGGTCATCTCAATAGATGCAGAAAAAGCTTTTGACAAAATGTTCATGATAAACACCCTTAAGAAACTCGGAATACACGGTGTCTACCTCAACCTTATAAAGGTCATCTATGACAAACAAACAGCCTACATTATACAAAATGAACAAAAACTGAAAGCTTTCACTTTAAAATCAGGAACAAGACAAGGATATCCACTGTCACCACACCTTTTCAATATAGTTCTGGAAACACTACCCAGGCAATCAGGCAAGAGAGAAAAATAAAAGGAGTGAAGATAGGAAAGGAAGAAGTTAAATGATCACTATTTGCAGATGACCTGATACTTTATATAGAAGACTCAAAAATCTCCATTAAAAGACTACTAGAGGTAATAAACAAGTTCAGCAGTGTAGCTGGATAGAAAGTCAATGCTCAAAAATCAATAGCATTGCTGTACACAAACAAAAAACTCACTGAGAGAGAAATTATGGAAATATTGCCCTTTACAATAATATGTAAAAAAATGAAATACTTAGGAATCAACCTAACTAAAAATGTAAAATACCTATATGCTGAAAATTACACTATGCTAAAAAAGAAGATTGAAGAGGATATTAGAAAATGGAAGGATATTCCTTGCTCTTGGCTAGGAAGAACCAGCATTGTGAAAATGGCCATACTCCCAAAACTGCTATAGAGATTTAATACACTCACAATCAAAATACCATTGACATATCTCACAGATCTAGAGAAAACACTCCTAAAATTCATTTGGAAACAGAAGAAACCTAGAATACCAAAGGCAATTTTTGGCAACAAAGACAATGCAGGAGACATCTTGATTCCTGACTTGAAACAGTACTATAAAGCCACAGTGATAAAATCAGCTTGGTACTGGCAAAGAAATAGACCTGAGGATCAATGGAACAGATTAGAAGATGCAAGCACAACTACAAAGACACTCAGCCACCTGATGTTTGACAAATGGGCTAAATATGTCCACTGGAAGAAGGATAGTCTCTTTAATAAATGGTGTTGGAAAACTTGGCTCTTCACATGCTTAAGACTGAAACTAGATCCACACCTATCACCAAGCACACAACTAAAGTTTAAACAGATCAAAGACCTAAATACTAAAACAGAAACACTAAATTTACTGGAAGACAAGGTAGGTAGAAGTCTTGGAGACATAGGGATAGGCAGAGAGTTCATGAACAAAATGCAAACTGCACAGGAATCACTTCAAAGAATCAACAACTGGGATCTCATATTACTGAACAGTTTCTGCACTTCAGAAATCACCAACAGAGTGAAAAGAAATCACCAACAGAGTGATTTCAACAAAAGAAATCACCAACAGTGAAAACAAAACCCACAGAGTGGGAAAGAATTTTAGCCAGCAACCCCTCAGACAAAGGAGTTATATCAAGAATACATAAAGAATTGAAAAACATCAAGCTCCCCAAATTCAAAGACCCTCTCCAAAAATGGGCATCTGAGATGAACACACAGTTCTCATAGGAAGATATGCAAATAGAAATGTTCACCATGACTGGTCATTTGAGAAATGCAAATTAAAACAACATTGAGATTCCACCTCACTCTAGAAAGAATAGCTGCCATCAAGAAATCAACTTATAACAAATGTTGGCAAGGCTGCGGAAAAAAAGGAACACTGCTCTACCATTGGTGGGAATGTAGACTGGTGCAACCATTATGGAAATCCATATGGAGAATTCTCAGAAGACTAGGATTGGAAGCTCCATTCAATCCAGCTATCCCCCTCCTGGGTATTTTCCTAGAAGAACTGAAAAATTCTTATCACTGTGACATATGTGCACCCATGTTTGTAGCAGCACAATTTGTAATAGCTAAATCTTGGAAACAACCAAGATGCCCATCAACTGCAGAATGGATGAAAAAGATGTGGTAATTTTATACAATGGATTATTACTCAGCTATAAAAAAGGATGATCTTGAGGCCTTCATAGGCAAATGGAGACAACTTGAGACTATCCTTATTAGTGAAATAAATGAGAATCATATTTATAAATATCACATTGTGTCTCTAGTGTAAAAAAATAATAATAAGTATAAGAATAATAAAACCCAAAATGTGTAATTGTTATTGTGAAAAACAGAGGAAAAGGAAGTGCTCTATGGGATCAAACTGCATGTATGTTTGAGTGTGTAAAATACATGACCATATTGCTGAATCTTTGTTGGATCTTTGAGCAGAACTGTTTGCAGTCTCACTGTTTGAATGTCTACTATGTATCCATTAATTTTGTAACTTGAACAACTACTTCCAAGATGACAATATGTAATCTATCAATTAATGATTTCTTAGTGTTTTTCTCTTTTTTCTTTTAGAATTTTGTATTGTTACTACCCTTTTTCTTTTGCTTTTTTCCTCTTTAAATACAATTTTTACAAAATGCATAATTGCTATTTTAAAAAAGAGGAAATAGGAAGTGCTATAAAAGATATAACTGCATGTATATTTAAGTGTGTAGGATTGATAACCATACTTCTATGTTCTTGTTGGATTGTTGAACAGATCTGTTTGCAGTCTTACTGCTTGAATGTCCACTTTGTGTGCTTTATCTTTGTAACTTGAACAACTATTTCTAAAAGAACAATATATAACTTATCAACTAGTGAGTTCTTATGGTTTATCTTTTTTTTTTTTTTTGAAATCCTGGAATATTTCTATCCTTTTTCCGGATTTTTTCCTCTTTAAATAAAAATTTTTTCCATATTTCTGCAAAATTTTTCAGTTGCCCGAATGCAAATGGTATTTTAACATGTCTTTGTACATAGTAATTTTACTGCATTTATTGTATGTGTTTAAATGTAACATTAACCTTATTTCAAGTTATATCCCAGAATTAACATGACAAAGACCTTAGATTATGCCAGCAAGACATAAGCATAAACAAAAGAAAGTTCTTCTGGATTTTATAGCCACTTTTCACAGGATGAACTATCTAGGGCTTGATACAACACACATCAGGATTTTTATATTCTATTTTTACCAAGTAATATCCTTGTGAAAATCATTTACTATCTCAGTATTATGGCTTAACCATCTGTGTAATGTGTATAGTAGGAATATTAAATGATTTAAAGCTTAATTAACATTTTAAATACACCTTGAAATCTAAGAATAAGACATTTTATAATATTTCAATATCTATGAAACTATAATTATAGTTTTTGTCTTTTAAATTTATTGAGCTTTGTTGATACAGAAGCATGACAGAAATTGAAGATCAATTTTTTGAAACTTGTTCTCATTTTTCATCTGTAAATAATTGTGGACAAACGTGATAATCTTTCAAAAACCAGATATAAGGCACATTTCCTTTTTTAAAAGTTAGATTTGTTTTCAATTCATTTCAAACATGAAAATGTGATATTTTCTCAGTCTAGTTTTGGGAATTCAGTTTTATATATCATAAAGCAGGTTGATAGTTATGTTATGAGTTTTCTTCATAGTATTATGAAAAAAGTTATCTTAAGATATTGAGTTTTTTGGACACTGACTTTTATGCCTTGGGATAAATTTCTACAGTGTGTGTGTGTGTGTGTGTGTGTCCATATCTCTACTGGGGGAAAGAAGGGGAGAGGGCCGTGAAGTAGAAGATGGATGTGTCCTTTCTGATGAGTTAGAAAAATTTACTTATGTCTCACATAAGGTATCATCATCTCCATTTCTAGTTTTGAACTTTTCTATCAGAGTATTTCACCTATCATACTTGACAGACATCCCACTTCTTGGTGCTCTAAATATCTTGTTGCCTAATAATTTGTGCTACCATTCTTTCAGGTCTTCATAACTGATAGAAATATTTCATACTTTGTTGTCTCACAAATGTGTTCTAAAACTAGGGCATGTTTTCCAGTCAAAAAAGATTGAATTGACAAGGACCCAGCTCCATAGTTTAGTGATGCAGCCCAGTTAGTCACATGGTGGGTCCTGGAGGTTTTGAACTCCACCCAGCCAGGAGCAAAACCCCAGCACCCTCTGCCAGGGACATGCTCTGATTAGCTGTGCATGCCAGAAATTCTGAACTCCTCTCAGCCAGAGGCAAGATCCAGGCGGTAGCACACTCAGGGTCATGCTCTGCCTAACTACCTGGGTCCTGGAGGTTTTGAACTTCAACAACCCAGGTGCTAGGCCCTGGTGACACACTGGGGGTGTATCCTTACTAGCCACCTGGGTGCTAGAGGTTCTCAACTCCACTCAACGAGGTTCTAGGCCTCAGTAACACACTCTTATAGAGTGTGTCCCTGCTAACAGCAAGAGGGTCCAAACTGCCTAGCCCAGGATCCAAGAGCAATCCAGCACACTACATTAGGGGAACATCCAGCCAGCCTCACAGGCCACAGAGCAAAAGGATCCAGTCCCACAGGTCAGGGATGCACTCTAGCTAGCCACAAGGATATCAAAGGATTGAATTTGCCCAGTGCAGCATTCCAGTGCATTCCATTAGGAGGATGCCAGACCAGCCACACAGGTCCCAGAGGAAAATGACAAACTGGAAGAGCAAGAGGTAGTCTCAGTTCTCCAGCCCAAAAAGAACAAACCCCAGAGACACTGAAATAGAAGATACTGGAAATTGCACAACTGAACTTGCTGAAATGTTAGCAAATGAAGTAAAGAAACAACTCCATGAAGTTATAGAGGAAATCAGGTCAGAAATAATTTCTCAGGTAAAAAAATGAAATGACAAACATTATGAAAAAAATGCTGTGTGTATATGAAGAAGATCTAAATTAAAAAAATAGCAGGATGTAAGAAAATGATGGAAAACTTGAATGAAGAATATAAGAATTAAATGCATGAAACAGATTCAAAGCGTTGTTCAAGAAATTAAAAATTCCATTGAAAGCTGCAAAACCACTTGAATGAAGCTGAAGATAGTCTTAGACCCTGAAGATAGAATGGAAGATTATGATAATGAAAAAAAGGATCTCTTAAAAATAACAAGGAACCAGGAAACAATTCAATAGCTGCAAGATGGTGCAAAGAGAAACAATATAAGATGGTTAGTTGTCAATGAAAAAGCAAGCATCAACACAAATAACCTATGAAGACTATTTGCAGAGATAATAACAGAAAATTTTCTAAACATGGGAAGAAAATCTGATATTTAGATAAGTGAAGCATACAGAACCCCAATTAACCACAACCACAATAAATCTTCACCCAGACATATAATAATTCGGATGTCAAATTTCAGCACAAGAATAGAATACTAAAATCTGTCAGAAAAAA
>PVLA01019016.1:0-13179 GCA_004027455.1 Hydrochoerus hydrochaeris
TGAGATAATAGAGCAGCCATTGTTCATCTTCATTTATTTGGTTCAGAATGCCTTGCAATACTTTCATTCTCTTGAGTTGGTTTATTCTATTTTGTTATGTTTGACATTATTGTGTGTAAAGCTAAACTCAACTATTTCAAAGAAAGAGACATTATGATAACTATGGTTAATATCCAACTGTCATGTTGTGAAGTGCTGTGTTGCTTATATTGTTCTGTTCTGATCTGCTTAGATCTGTCCTCTTTTGTTTTATTACCTTTAAAATAAAAAAAGAAACTTTAAAGTGACTAAAGAAGCAGCAATTACTAATGAAAGACAGGAATTATGTTAACTATGTATAGACACATGTTCATTAGCATTGATACAAAAAAGCATGCACAAACCACTAACAATGGATAAAATGTTTCTATTTTCTCTAATGATTATTTTCTAAATTTTCTTCAACAATATTAAGTATCACTTTCTTTAACTTAATTCTATTTCAATGCATTGCCTACTTCAGAACCCAAAATTAAGAACTGCTGTTTTCTTTTTTCTGTATGTTTCTTTTCAATTATATTGAGTGAAAGAGACTTTTAAGACACAAAGGAATACTCTTCAAAAATATGAAGTATGTAATATATCAAAATGATATAGGTGTGCAAATCATCTAGTGACTATGTCCAGAATTGAGTTTACTGTCTCAAAATTTTACATCCATCTTTGGATCATAGGACAAAGAATTAATACCTATACATTATATATCACATGAAACTCTATGCAGATGTGGATATTAAATTTTTATGTATCAGGAAATTAGTTCAGCTGGAATGCCAGAGAAGCACTGGACATAGAATCTAAATGGTGTAATCTTGACTAGAATTTCATGGCCTTAAACTTTGCTCCTGAAAATCATGATAAACAATATGACATATGAAAGATGAATACTTTTTCATTTAAAAAAGTACCTAAGTTGTAGCATTCAGAAATATTATCTTGATATAGATTTAAAAATTACAAAATTGTTCTTACATTTTGAATGCATTCTGGAAAACACAGATGTTCTGGATTTCCCACTTAATTCATGGCTCCAAATTACAATGTTAATTTTTAAGAAGTTGTGCCTCAAAATATCTGAAATTATTCTTGTAAAGCAAAGGGCAGCTCTGAGGGGACAAAAAAATAAGATTCTTTTCAGAATAAGACCAAAGAATTTTTCAGAAGAAATATTAAAATATGAAGTGGAAGAGTGTAAATGCATAGCAACACTGTCACTGTAATTGGAGCCCTCTCTCTTCTGCATAAGTCTGACAACAGCGTTTTTCATCCCTTTATTTCTGAGACTGTAGAAGAGAAGATTCACCATGGGGATCAAAATAGTGTAAAACAGAGAAGAAACCTGATCCTTTCCCAAGGAGGAGGACTCTTTTGGTTTTAGGTAAGTAAAGGTCGTGGTGTTATAAAAGATGGTGACTCCCAGGAGATAAGGGGCACCAGTAGAGAAGGCTTTTTTCTTTCCTACAGTGGAATTAATTTTCAGGACAGTGGAGAGAACAGACACATAGGATCCAGATATGGTGATAAGAGACAATACTAAATTGAATCCACCACAAATGAAAATAATGAGCTCAATCTCAGAAATATCACTGCAAGACAGGGCTAAAATAGGGAGCAAGTCACAAAAAAGTGAAGGATGACATTAGAGTAGCAGAAATGCAGTCTGCTGATGCAAACTGCTGCAACAGTAGAATCCACAAAGACAGTAACATGGGAACTAGTGAACAAGGCATGGAACAGTGTTGTGGACATAATGACTGGATAGTGAAGTGGACTACGGATAGCTACATAGCAGTCATAGGCCAATGAAGAGAGAAGAAAGTATTCAGTGCCAACCAAGAGGGTAAAAAAGAACATTTCAGTGAAGCAGCCCAGGAATGAGATGCTCTTGCTGGAAGTCAGTAAGTTCTCTAAGGTCTTAGAGGTGATAACACTTGAGTAGCTGAGGTCAAGAAATGACAGGTAAGTGAGGAAAAAATGCATGGGGATGTGAATCTGGGGACTGAGGTGAATGATCACTAACATCCCTGCATTTCCCAGCACCAGAGAAAGAGCACAGGACAAAGACTAGGAAGAGGACCAGCTGAGTCTCTTCAGAACCTGCCAGCCCCAGGAGGATGAAGTCAGGCACATTGGAGGAGCTCCATGTACCCATGGCATGCTGCTGCACTTATCTCTTGAGCATTCAATTTTAAAAATTATCCTGTTTCTCAAAACGTTTAATTTTAGTTGATTGATTCAGTACACTTCACAATTAGTGTACCAAAAAATTTATGTAACTATTGTGAAGTTGAATGAAAAATAGAAATATCTGTAATAGATATAATGTGACATTCATTTCTGACACAGTCAAGGGTTGCATGCTGTTTTTAGAATGGAACTGATATTGTTTGAAACTCTTTCAATTATAAACACATTCAAGTTTTAGGAAGCTGTTATACCATGAGAACTATTGTACACACAATTTTCTTCAGAAAAAGTATGCAGACCTTACTTGTGTTAAAAAGCATTTACATGTTCACACTTGTTCTAGAGATATTTTGACTCCCAAGAACAGACTTATAGAACTGTGTTCCTGAGCAGAGCTTGTTTTAACAACACTGAATGAGGAGATTACAACTGGCTGTGCTAAATACAATTTTTAGTATATTATTAATGTTCTTTTTTTCCAAATGTCATATTTTAGATAACAACGAAATTTTTCTGTTGGCATTGATGTGCATAAAGGGTATTGAATTTCTGAAGATATTGTAACAGATAAAAAATAAATTTTATTTTATTTATTATTATTTTGTTGTTGTTTTTGTTATGACAGGATTTTGTTCTGCAATCCAAGAAGATTTGAACACATTTTGTTACCAAAACTGGTCTGGAGTTTGCTATAATTCTCTTGTACATTCAAAATGAAATATGCCATCCCAGCCTCCACCGCTGGACACAGGACTTCTATAGGGATACAGAACCACCAGTGGTACACAGGTACAGGCAAAGCTGGCCTCTTACTTGCCCTTGTCGTTCTGCCACTGCTCTCTGGAATGCCCCACCTTCTGGTCGTATTCTTGCTACTGATCTTTGGATCTCACTCCTCCCTTCAGAATATTGGACTGCAGAGGATTAACCATGCTGTGTTGATATGAGACTCAGTAACCCCTCATCAGCAGGCTTCCATCATTGTGGTGAGTTTGCCCCTTAAATAGGAATATAGTTTGCCACCTTCAGTGGGTAAACAGGAGTAATAGCCAAGCCGCCTCCAGAAGTGGAATATTGGCGAGCTTGGCAAGAGTGTGGGTGAGTCCTTCCTCCACACAGAGAACATTAGGTACATTGAGAAAGGTGCCAATAAGGACTCTCTCACTCTGGAGAAAATCAGAAGGGCTTATAAGACACCCAGTGAAGCAGTAGGACCCCAGATGAGACAAACACTTAGACAGGGAGATCTGGTGACCTGGAACAACCTGCAGATACAGTAACAGTGAGAACTAAGGGTTGATTTACATCAATACTCCTAGGTTTGTCAGCCTAGTAACCATCTTGGATTCACCCAACAGGCCCTGCAGGAGGAATTCAGGTGAATTGCTCACCTCTTCAAAGTGGCACCCAGCAGCTGGACAAACATCAATCACATAGTAGGACCCTAAGATACACACTACCAATAAGTGAGACTAGTGGGATTGAAAGACCAAGTGTTAGCCCAAAAGCTGAAAATGACAGAACAAAAAAGCAAAATCCAATCTCAAAGATCTAGTCCAAAAGGAGCAAGTAAAGAGACATTGAAATAGAGGACTTTAAAGTTCACACACCAGGAACCTCTGAAAAGACAGCAAGTGAAAAATCCATGAGGCTATAGAGGAAATCAAACTAGAAATTATTTCCCATGTAAAGACAGAAATAACAACCTTATTAAGGGGATTGCTAAGTGCAGATAGAAAAGAAATAGACAAAAAAGTACAAAAGCATGGGAAGCTGATTGAAATCTTGAATGAATAATATAGAAAACAAGCAGAATCCATGAAACAAACTCAAAGAGATATCCAAGAAACAAAAAGCTCTATTTAAAGCTGGCAGAAACATTTAAATGAAGTTGAGAATACAATTTTGGACCTTGAGGACAGGATCACAATTAGCAAATATGAAAAGCTAGTGCTTATAAAAATCACAAAGCAGCATGAAATGACAATCAAGCAGCTTCAAGATAATGCCAAGAGAAACAATGTAAGACTAATTGGTAACAGTGAAGATGCAGGAGTCAACACAAGTGTCATAGGTAAAATATTCACAGAAGAAATAGCATAAAATTTCACAAAAATGGGGAAAACAACTGATACGCAGATAAGTGAGGCATATAGTATTCCAAACAGTCACAACCAACATAAATCTACACCAAGACATATAATAATTAAGATCCCAGATATACAACATAAAAACAGAACACTGAAACTATTAGAGTAAAAACACAACCCTATAAGGAAAGCCGATTAGAATCATGGTAGACTTTTCAGCACAAATCCTCAAGTCAAGTTGAGCTTGGAGTGAGGTGTTTCAAGCCCTGAAACAAAACAACTTTCAACACAGATTGATGTACCCAGCAAAGAATTCTTTCGAATTTATTAGAGAAACAAGATACTTCCACGACAAAGAATAACAGAAGAAATTTATGTCCACCAAACCAACCCTAGAAAGAGAATTGCAAGACACACTAGATGGAGATAAAAATGAAAACAATCTCCAGAACAACAACAGAAATAAACCACCAGGTAGGACAAGCAATTAAACAAGGGGAAAAGCAGAATGTAAACAACTGGAACATAACATGGCAAAGTTGAGGCAGTACATATGTTATATCCATAAAGGTAAATGGCCTTAATTCACCTATCCAAAGAAACAGGTTGACAGAATAGATCAAGAAACAGGACCCTGCAATATGGTATACAAAAGAAACATATCTGATTCAAAATCAAACTCATAGATAAAAAGCCAAAAGATGTAAAACTATTATTCCATGCAAAAGTAACCCAGAAAGAAGCAGGGGTAAATATTCTATTTTCAGACAATGTGAACTTCAAACCTAAAATAATTATAAGAGATGAAGAAGATCACTGCATACTTGTTAATGGAAAAATTCAAGAGGAAGAACTAACAATTATAAATATATATGCACCAAATACAGGAGCACCCAACTATATAAGACAGATACTAATGGACATGAAAAACCACATACACATGAACACGATTATAACAGGGAACCTTAATACCCCAATGTCACAAAGAGATAGATCAACTAGACAAAAATCAGCAAAGAAATAATAGAATTGAATCATACCTGTGAGCAAATGGACTTAGTAGAGGTTTACAGAGCATTCCATCCAACCACATCAGAATATATATTCTTCTCAGCTCCACATGGGATGCTCTCCAAAACAGACCATACATAATACCTCATAAAACATTGTTAAGTAACTGTAAAGGGACTGAAATTATCCCTTGCATATTATCTTATCATAGTGCACTAAAATTGGAAACTAATGACAAAATTGCAAAAACCACACAAATACATGGAAATTATATAACAACTTTCTGAACAACCAGTGGGTTACAGATGAAATTAAAGAAGAAATAAAACAATACATTGAAACTCAATGAAAATATAGAAACAACATAATGTAATCCATGAAACACAATAAAAGTGGTCTTAAGAGGAAAATATACAGCTATAAATTGTCACATCAAGAAAACAGAACAAGCACAAATAAACAACATAATGCTATATCTCAAGCTTCTAGAACAACAAGTGAAAGTTAAACCCAAATCTTTTAGAAGAGAAAAAATTGTAAAGATCAGAGCAGAAATTAATGCAATTGAAACTAAAAAAAAACAAAGAATTAATAAATCAAGAAGCTGTTTTTTTGAGATAATAAATAAAATTGATAAACCTCTGGCTAAATTTATCAAGAAAAAGAAAGGAAAAACCTAAATTCATGCAGTAAGGACTGAAAAGAAGGAAATTACACAGATCCCATGGAAATTCAAAAGATTATGAATACTTACTTTGAAAATCTCTACTCACATAAGATAGAAAACAAAGAGGAAATGTACAGATTTCTAGAAACATATGAACTATCAAAGTTCAATCAAGAAGATATAGCAATTTCAGCCACTGAAATTGAAATTATGATCAAAGACTTACCAATAAAGAAAACCCTTGGTCCTGATAGATTCACAGCTGAATTCTACAAAAAATTCAGAGATTTGACTCCATTACTCCTTAAACACTTTAATGAAATTGAAAGGGAAACAATCCTCCCTAAGTCATTCCTGGAGGCAACTATTACTTTGATACCAAAGCCAGAAAAAGACCCAACCGAAAAGGAGAACTATAGGCCAATCTCATTAATGAACATTGATGAAAATATTCTCAGTAAAATGCTGACAAATAGAATACAACAATTCATCAAGAAAATCATGACCAATCCAGGAATGCCAGGGTAGTTTAACATACACAAATCTATAAACATAATACATCACATCAACAAAGCCAAAAACAAAAACAACATGGTCATCTCAATAGACGCAGAAAAAGCTTACAGTAAAGTCCAACACTTGTTCATGATAAAAACCCTTCAGAACTCAGAATACACAATATCTATCTTAATCTCAAAAATGCCATCTATGAAAAACCATCAGCCAACATCATAATAAATGGACAAACACTGAAAGCTTTCACTCTAAAATCAGGAACAAGACAAGGAAGTCCACTATCAACACTACCATTCAATATAGTACTGGAAATATTAGCCAGGGCAATCAGACAAAATATAGATGTAAAAGGGTTAAAGATAGGAAAGGAAGAAATTATCAGTATTTGCAGCTGATGTGATACTCTATAGAGAAGACCCAAAAAAACTCCATTAAAAGACTACTAGAGGTAATAAATTCAGCAGTGTATCTGGATATAAACTCAATGCTCAAAAATTAATTGTATTCCTGTACATAAACAAAAAACTCACTGAGAAAGAAATTATGGAAATATCAACTTTCACAGAAGCATTTAAAAAACTGAGATACTTAGGAATCAACCTAACCAACAATGTAAAAGATCTATGTGCTAAAAATTATACTATGCTAAAAAGGAGGTTGAAGTGGATATTAGACAATGGAAGGATATTTTTGCTCTTGGCTAGGATGAACCAACATTGTGAAAATGGCCATAGTCCTAAAACTGTTATGCAGATTTAATGAAATCCCAGTCAAAATACCAATAACATACCTTACAGATCTAGAGAAAACACTCATAAAATTCATTTGGAAACACAAGAAACCTAGAATGGCACAGGTGATTCTGGCAACAAAGGCAAGACAGGAGGCATATCAATTCTTGACTTGAAAATATACTTCAAAGCTACTGTGATAAAATAAGTATTGTACTGGCAAAGAAATAGACCTGAGGATCAATGGAACATACTAAAAGATGCAAACACAAATATAAATACACTCAGTCATCTGATATTTGACAAAGGTGCTAAACATGTTCACGAGAAGAAGGATAGTCTCTTTAATAAATGATGTCAGAAAAACTGGCTCTTCACATACTGAAGACTGAAACTAGATCCATGCCTAGTACCATGCACTAAACTAAAATGAAATGGATCAGATATCTAAATATTAAAACATAAACACTAACTCTACTGGAAGACAAAGTAGGTAAAAGCCTTGAAGACATAGGGGCAGGCAGAGAATTTATAAACAAAGCACAAACCACACGGAAACATTTCAAAGAATCAACATTTGGGATATCACATTATTAAAATATGATATCACAGTTGTTTAAAAAATCACCAACAGAGTGAAAAATCCATAGAATGGGAAAAAATTTTAACCAGTAACCAGTCAGACAATGGAACTATATTCAAAACATATACAAAATTAAAAAAAAAAGCAGCAGGTCCCCTAAATTCAAAGACCCTCTCCAAAAATGGTCATTTGTGATGGACACATATTTCTGAAATGAAGACATACAAATGCCAAATAAATACATGAGAAAATGTTTGCCATCTCCAGTTATTCAAGAAATGCAAATTAAGACAGCATTGATATTTCATCTCACTCCAGAAAGAATGGATACCACCAAGAAATCAACTGATAACAAATGTTAGCAAGGTTGTGTGGTAAAAGGAACATTTCTCTACTGGTAGTAGGATGTAGACTTGTGCAGCCACTATAGAAATTAGTATGGTGATTTCTCAGAAGTCTAGGATTTGAAGTTCTATTCAATCCAGCTATTCACCTCCTGGGTATTTTCCCAGAAAAAATGAAAAGTTCATGTCACAGTAATATATGTGCCCCCATGTTTATAACAGCCCAATTTGCAATAGCTAAATATTTGAAACAACCAAAAATCCCATCAACTACTGAGTGGATGAAAAAGATGTGTTATTTTTATACAATAGAATATTACTTAGCTATAAAAAGAATGATCTTGAGGCCTCTATAGGTAAATAGAGTCAACTGGAATATATTCTCATATGTGAAATAAATAAGAATCATAATTATAAATATCACATTATCTCTCTGGTGTCAAATGTAATAAAAACTATAGGAGTAATAACTTCCAAATTTTGTTATAGCTATGGTAAAAAAAGAAAGGGAAGGAAAGTTCTCTAAAGGCTATATAACTGCATGTATGTTTAAGTGTGTAGGGTAGATAACCACATTACTAATTTTTGTTGGATCATTAAACAAAATGGTTTGCACTCTCATTGTGTGATTGTCCTGTATCTCTGCTTTAATTTTGGGACTTCAACAACTATTTCTAAGATGAATATATGTAATTTATCAACTAGTGATTTCTTAGCATTAATTTCCTTTGAAATTCTGTACTACTTTACCTTTTTTTGGTTTTGCTTTTTTTATTTAAATAAAAAAAATTACAGTAACACTTCAGTTCACAAATCTTTCTGTTTGAAAACAATTCCATTTGCAAACAGAAGTGTCCAGCAAAATTTTGCTTCTGTTTACAAACTCCACACTAGGTGACAAATATGACCATGGCTATCCTCCCCACACAAATAGCCATCATCCACAAAACTTTAAAACAATTGAGGTTCATAAGCTGAGGTAACCACTGCATAGTGGTTTACACTTGCATTCTTAGATTTTACTCCAAACACTTCATTTCATATTCTCTAAAAAATAAGAGATGAGCACGGTGGCATATGCAATTCTAGCAGTTGGGAAGTTAAAGTACAATTGTTGTGAGTTCAAGAACAACCTGGTGTACCTAGAGAGTTAAAGGCCACTCTGAACTAAACAGTGAGCTACAAAAACAAAACAAAAACAAAGAACCCAAAAGCTAATAAATAATTAATGAATGGGGCAAAAATAAACAATTTAGCAAGATTTTGTACTGTTAAGCAAGCAGCATAATTTCAATAACATAGTTTAGGTGATTCCGTTGAATTCAAGTAGTAAATGGCACAATTTCACTGCAATGGAAATAGATCATTAATACACTGGTACATTATTAAAATTTCCAATTTTAACAAATTTAGGAAACACAAAGTATAGATGATTCATTCTAATTCACTTATTAATATTCATGTCCTAAGTATTAGATATATATGTTTAGATAATTCCAAAAACAGGATGCTTACAAATAAAGAAATTTTATGAAAATTCTTTTAGAACATATAAAATCGTCCTACATTTATAAAGTATAATTGCTATCTTAATGTTAATAAAGAAAAATGAGAAATTACATGGGAATGCATAGCATAACATTTGCTTTCTTTTTTTCCACGCAAGGTCAGGGGAGGTAATCCAGGATCTCAGCATCAATAAGTGTGTGCTCTACAACTGAACTACTCTCACTTCACCCATGTGTTTTTGATGCAAAATTCTTTCTTAAATAATATGTTGCTTTCAACACTGCAAAAGTCACAAAATTAATCTGGAAATATTTAGAATTAGGCGATCATTTAAGAATGTTGTTAAAGTTGAAAATTTAAAAACAATTGCTAAAATACAGAGGTCATAAGGAACATTTTTAGCAAAACAGTTCATGAGAAAAATATAACCATTAATTAGTAAAATTGAAATCCATACTTTTAAAAAGATAACATGACAGGTAGTAATAAAGCAGGTAAAACACAAAATGTCACAATGAAAATGAGAACTATTTGCAAAGACCATTGATAATGTAATTTCTGAGACCGACTAACTACATGCCTAATGCTGCCCATACAGTTTTTATCTTGTTGCATCAACCTCTAGAATGCTGGAATTTTGTATCTGTAACATTGCTCTTGGCTGGTCAAGGATACCGTAAAAGAAAAAGTACAATTTCATTGTTATTTAATAAAATTTAGATAATAGATACATAAATTCTTAGAAATATGTAAAATTTTCACCCAGGAGACTAAGGCAGAGGATCTTGATGAGTTTGAAGCCAGTATGAACTACACTGGAAGACTCTGTGAAAAAAAATTACATATCAGGAGACAGAAGGATTGCTGTGAGTTCGAAGACCACATGAACTACATAGCAAATTCAAGCCCAGATTGAAGTGCACTGCAAGATCATCTAAAAAACAAATGTGTGTATCTCTCTCTCTCTCTCTCTAAATATATATATATATATATATATATATATACACATATATATACAATTTTAAATACCATATATGAATAAGATATTTGAGAATTGAACAAATTGCCAAGAAACTAAAGTGACAACAAGAAAGTTCCCTTCGTAAATTAATTAATGAGATTACAAGTGCTTCCATGAAACTGTAAGATATAGAACAAGAAGAGAGATGTATAAATATCAATTCCTCATAATAAATGTATTTGTGATGTCTATAAAATTATACTAATCTGGCCATGCTGAAACATGACTATAAACCCAGCACATTGGACGCTAAGGCAGAAAGATTCCCCTAAGTCGGAAGCCAGTACCGAGACATAGGGAAATTAAGTCCAGTTTAATTACTACTAATTGAGACCCTGTTGTAAAAATCCATTATATACATATATATCCACAATACTTAAAAAAAAGGTATGCTCAACTGGGCATTGTCTGCAATGTCTAATAAAAGAGTAGGAAAATTCTGCAGAAATTTCATCAAATAATGCAAACTTTATCTGAAACCATGGAATATATTTAAAAGAAAATACTGGTACACCTATTGATATATATTTTCAAACTCAGGATAAAAGATCAAAAGTTACCACAATAGTATTTATTAGAAAATCACTTCTCATCTTAGCAGGAAGCTAAGGGGCACCATGCATCCACAGCATATTTGATACTCCAGTGCTAGGCACTATCTGAAGTACTACACACATATACACACTCATAATTAAGTAATGTTTGTATATTTTGTCAAAGATTATGATGATTCAGTATCAAAATTAAATCAACAAAGAAAAACTGTGTGCATTTGAATCTTGGCATAAGTGATTTCTAAATCTTAATTTTTATTATTACTTAAAAGTCTCCAGTAAAAAAAGTCAAAATAGATTAACAACTAAATAAAGAAAAATACCATAAAACTAACACTAAAACTAAATGGAGACACTCCACATGAAAAATTTTAGGATCAGAACTAAGTCAAGCACATTCACTATCTGCACTCTTCTGTCATATAAAACCAAAATACATGTGTCGTGTTATAAAGCAAGGAAGAGAAATAGATAAGTGACATAAGGATTGAAATGGATGAGGCAAAATCATTACACATAGATGACAAAGGTATCAAGATTTACATCTTAGAACAGTCATCAGAACACCTGTCAGAGGTCTACTGAAAAAATTGTAATATTTCTATAAAATAAAATAAAGCTCCATGATTCTAAATTAGAAGCCACAGTACTTTTTAAAAACAGCTCTCAAAACATTTTCACAAGGTCAGTATACACTTTATGACTATAAAGAAAATAAAGATTTTTTGTTAGGTTTGTTTAAGAAGGAGGTTTTACACTTACTACATCTTCAAAAAAATGTTTTGTTACTAATAGAATCAAAAGTGTAAGAATGGACCTATAACAGGAATATAAAGAAAATTTGAAAGAAGAAACTACCTTTTAAAAATATATTTTATTAGAAGATTGAACTTGTATAAATTTTTGAATAAACTTCTAATGCCAGCCTTGAAAGAGTTAATAGATGGTCCACTCTGCTTCATCTCTCCATCTGTGCCAATATTTTGTGTTATGGAAGAATAACCTCCTCTCATCTTACTTTGTAAAGGAAAGACTACCAACACCTAAAAACAGGGATACACTTCTAAGCATTTATATACCCATCTTTATGAATGCTTATCGAAAAATTCTTTAAAAATCTACAATACATAGAGAAAAATATTGTACGTAATTAAAATTCAATAACCAGGAATGATGCACACGCCTAAGATCTCAGCACTTAGGTGGGCGGGGCACAAGTTCTTGGCCACCCTGGGCTACCTAATGAGTTCAAGATAACCTGCACTATACAGGGAAAACCTATCTCAAAAATAAAACAGAAATATAAATTGGAGATGATCTGAATATGCAGGAAAAAACATACAGACTTAGACTGATGATGTGATATGATACGAATTCTTCAAAAAACAAATATATGTGTATTTTTTGGTGTTTTGAGATAGGGTTTTGCTAAGTACAACAGATGGCCTCAAACTCAGTGATCCTCCAGCCTCAGCCTCCACAGTGCTGGGATTATAGCCAAATTAGAATCTTAACACAACTATATTTATAATAACAATCAAATAACTATATATTCAACAAAGCTATATGATTTCAAATCAGAAGCCACAGTATAAAGAAATAGCTCTCAAAACCTTCAAAAACAAAAGGTCATCACTGTATATTTCAAGTCTCAAAAGGGAAATTTCCCTTTTCATTTTCTGGGACACACTGTAGTTACATTCATTTAATTTGGAACACAAAACAACATATATACTTATTTATAAGAATTATCAAGAAATACTTCTGCTTTTCTCTAAAATGAGATTGATGGTTGGCAGTATAAATCAAGAGGAACAGGTGATTGATCATTTATTTATGTCATGTGTTAAACTGTACATTTTATATACCAAGTAAACCTGATATTTTTCATCACAAACTATCAAAGGAACACTCTAGGCAGATATAA